>CATIWM010427524.1:0-16814 GCA_949671775.1 Mallotus repandus | reverse complement strand
TAGGCGTTTTCGTCAGGTTGTTTGGCTCCGTGAAAATGTGACCAAGGCATGGAGAGATCACCATGAGCTTGTCGGTGCAGCCTGCTGATGGTGACGATGATGAAGGAAGCAAATTTTATGCAGAGATTGTTACAAGGTCATCGATACGTGTAGTTGTCGTTGCAGAAACTAAGAAAATAAGGATTTCATGGCAGCTTTACTATGTGTTGGTAAGAGGGATGAAACAGGGCCAGCCTACTATGGACTTGGGCGCTTGGCCTCTTAATAATTTAATATTTATTTAATAATATTTTAATAGTTAATAATTTCAATAATTTAATAATTAGTGTCAAATAATTATATAATATTTGTCTAATATTCAAATGGTATTTATATACTATGGTATTTAGTATGTTTGTAAATTTATAACGATAAATTTAATAATAATAATAAATTTATAATTATATAATTATTTATTATATATTATATGTCTTTCAGATTATGGTTTTGTTCATTTTGAAATTAAATTTACAATTTGCTTTTCTTAATTTCTGTATTAAATTGCATCTTTCTTTAATAATAAGACATATAACTAATAATTTATAATGTTTACATTTTCAAAAATTATATAATATATTAATTATTAAATAATAAAAAACTATATATATATATATATATAACAAAAAATAAAATAACATTTATTATAAATGTTGGTTAATATTAAAAGATATGTGGCAAAATAAAAATAAAAATGACACGTATAATAACTATTACTCAATATTGAAAGAAATGTCACATTAAATATAATATATTGTAACATTTATAAAAATTATTGCTTTATTATAATTTTACTCTCTTAAGTGACAATTATACAAAATGTCATTAAAAAAATGTCACTATACATTATTTTTCTTGTAGTGAATGCCTCTAAATTTTCAATGCAAACACCACTACTACCATTTTCAAATCATGAGTATGGTAGTTCTGCTCATGCTTCTTTATCTGACATGATGCATAAGCAACTATTCTCCCATTTTGCATCAATACACTCCCCAATCCTACTGGAGAAGCCTCAAAATACACTATAAACCCTTCATTTCCTGAAGGTAAAGTCAATAATAGAGTCGAAGTTAATCTATCCTTGAGCAATTGAAAGTGCTCCTCACATTTATCCGTCCACAAAAATATAGCATTCTTTTAGGTTAACCTTGTTAAAGGTATGGCAATCTTAGAGAGATCCTTCATAAATCTTCTATAGTAGCTAGGTAAACCTAGAAAACTCCTTATTTCAGTAACTGTTGTGGTCTCAGCCATTTTGTAATGGCTTTTATTTTTTTAAGATCTATTTGTTTGCCATCTTTGGATACCATATGGCCTAAATATGCCACTTGATCCAACCAAAACTCACATTTTGAGAACTTGGCATACAACTGGTGCTCTCTCAAAGTTTGAAGCACCATTCTCAAATGCATAACATGTTTTGCCTCACTCTTAGAATATACTAAGATATCATTAATAAATATTATCATAAATCGATCTAAGAATTGCCTAAACACCCGATTCATCAAGTCCATAAAAGCTGCTGGGGCATTAGTCAACCCAAAGGACATTATCAAGGATTCATAGTGGCCATACCTTATTTGAAAAGTAGTCTTAGGTGTATCTCCAATTTTGATCCTCAACTGATGATATCCAGACTTTAAGTCAATCTTGGAGAAACATTGAGCTCTTTGGAGTTGGTCAAATGGTAACTTTGTTCAACTGCTTATAGTCGATACAAAGTCGAAGACTACCATCTTTCTTCTTCACAAATAACACTGGTGCACCCTAATGAGATGTGTTGGTTTTGATGAAATCCTTATCAAGCAACTCTTGTAATTGCTCCTTAAGCTCCTTCAATTCTATAGATGCCATTCTATAAAGTGGCATAGAGATAGGATCTGTACAAGGTACAACATCGATACAAAATTCTATCTCTCTTTTCGGTGGCAACCCTTGTCATTCTTCAGGAAATACATCTGGACACTTACACACAACTGGCACATTCTTAGCTGCCCTCTTATCTACCTTTGTATCCCTGATCATAACCAAATAACCTTGACATCCCCTTCTACATATCTTTCTAATTGTGATAACAAAAATAAGATTCTGAGGCATTGAATTCTTGTCACTTATAAATCAAAATTCCACATCATTTGGGATTTTAAAAATCATTTCTTTCTCCTGGTAATCCAAAATAGCATAGTGTTGAGCCAACCAATCTATTCCCAAAATCACATCAAAATCTATCATATCTAACAAAACTAAATTTGTAAGCAGCTCTCTACCTTCCAGTAATACTAGACAAGATGGAAAGACTATATTTGTCTCTAACTCGTCACTAAATGGAGTTGCTACAGATAATGGAATTAACATTTTGGATGGTTGTCATCCTATTCTTAAAGCAAAGATAGAAGATATAAAAGAATGCAATGCATCAAGATTAAACAAAACTCTAACATTAAGATAACAGATGGAAAGAGTACCTTCCATGACTACATTAGATGCCTGAGCATCCTGAGGAGTCAATGTAAAAACTCTAGCCTACCCACAGTCTGCCTGCTGTAAAGTAGATGGTTGCATAAATCCTCTGCCACTAGATCTCCCTCTAAATCTACCTCCTGAACCACAACCCTGTTGGCCCATAAACTGAGTGCCACTCTACTATGGATACATTCGTGTATGAAACTAAGGAGTCTACCGTACTGGCTGAGTAACTGTAGCAGATGAACCCTACAGATATGCCTATTAATAACTAGAATTTAGGTATGATCTAGCAAAGTGCCCAACCTGACCACATTTGAAACATGCTCCTGATTGTTGGTGATAAGGGCTTTGATGTAATCTACCATAATTAGGACATGCATTGGGCCCTAAGCCTGTACTGTCATACTTATAACTCTAGCCACTACTACTATTGTTGGCTCCTGGTCTAAATCTGATAGGTTTACCATGTTTACGATTATGTCTCCCAAATCTATATCCCCTCTAACCTCTATGCTGTTGAGTGGTACCAATCTACACACCAGTACTACCAAGTTGAAACAATAGAGAGGGAATACCTTGAACACTGACTATCCTACCATTTCTGCTCAGATATGGGTCTGGGATCATACCATGCCTTATGTGCCACCTCTTTAACTATCTAGCCTCATCTATAATACTCTTCAAAGTGTGGCCCTTTGTATGAATCCCCACCTATGTTGGTCCTAACACAGTCACATATAAGTCCACTACCTTACGCTCATCTCCCATCACGTCAGCTGCATGAGGTGACAATCTAAAGAACTCCTTCGTGTAATCATCAACTGATCTGTCTCCTCTACTAATATGTAAAAACTACTATATGTATGCATCCTTTGTAGTTAGTGGACATAAAAATCTCAAGAAGTGCCACTTAAACTCTATGCCAGTGATAGTGTCCATATAGGGTTGTATGGACTGCATGAACCAATCTTGAGCTACTGCTTGGATGACAACTTAATAATAAGAATCCTTTGATAGTCTATATACCAGTCCTAGTCCTGGACTCAATGGTATTGAAAAATTCCAAGGCATCTCCAGTCCCATCAAAGGAAATTCTCCCAACTCTGGAGTACAAAAGAAGAGCATTAGCATTTATCATCCCTTAGTTTCTTTGTTGAAGCATTTATTGCACCAAGGGCATGGCTTGGTTAAGTGTAGCTAAATCTTTATTAATTCCTACAATTTCAGTTATAGATGTTACAGGATCCACCTCTAGAGCTTCTGGCTCGACTTGCGACTATTGTTATTATCTTTGAGCTGTTGTTACCTTAGGCCTACCCTTTCTTCTACCTCGTGGGGTAGGGGGAGGAGCTTCATCCTGAAAGGATTGCTCACCAAAATCATTTGCTTCTACAGCAAGAGCTATTCGCACTCGCCTTATTCTGAAAAGGCACAAAACCAACAAGATTCAAAACACAATAAGGGAACTGACATATATAATAAATTCTAGAAGCAACGATAACAACAAATGACATTTGTTAACCTAATTACTGCGGTAGTTTTAGGAAAAGGACAGAAACTAATGATCAAAAGATTAGAAAATCAACCATAAACTCTGATACAAACTTTATCACTATCTGAACCTAAAGGGCACAAGACCGACACTAGGTAATGGGAAAGCATGAAGCTTTCAAAACCTGTAGTAAGCCTTAAGGAAAAAAAATTTCACAATAACATATCCAATATTAAATTTTAAAGAAAATTTGGTAGAGTTTCTTCTGTACTGGAATAAACCAAAACCTAAAAGGTAACAAATAACACTTCCAAAATATTTTCAACCACCGCTACCAATAAGATAGTATTCAAAAATATTAAAATACCATTATAAGTTATAAAAGTGAACTAACTACTGCGGTATCTAGAATTTAAATACATAATATATATATCAAATAGACCTACATAAGATAGGTGAAGAAGAAGAAACTCGGTGCAGATTATGATAACTGTCAAACTGACGGTGGGGTCTTGGAAAAATAAGATTGAGGGGAATCAGACCTTACTAAGTGAACTAACATTATAAAGCACATGTTGGTTTTAAAATAGTTATTAAAACCTTTAAATTGTTTAAATAAATAAATATTAAAAAATCCTTTATTGTACCAAAATTATTTTTATAAAAAGATACCTTTCCATAATATAAATCTCTTTAATATAAAATAGTTCATGTAAAATCAATATTTATAATAAAAAAGAACCTTCATTGGAAATCATGGTAGAACCATAAACCTCAATTTCTACTAGTCTTTTAGCTCTCTAGAATCTAAATGACTGTCGATCCCACAAAGTAAGCTTAACCAGGGTCCAACCACAGTTGTCTCTTATTCCAATTATTTACTAGGACCTAGAGAGTAAGCTCGACTAGGGTCAAACCAACAAACCACCAAAAATTTTTTCCTAGAGAGTTTCAATCAACCAAGGCTCATAATCAATCAATGGCCAACTCATAAATCAACACTGGTGCACATGCAGTCTTGACACCCACCAGGTGACATGTTCTACCATTTCCTCCAAACATATTTATATTGTAGAAATCATAAATATCATAAAGTAACATATGCAGACATTAAAATATTTCTCGAAGTCTTAACAACACTTAAATAATTAAAATAAAAAAATTTATTTAATTCATGCAATTTGTTCAACAGACATTTTATAAATTAACTCATAGGTGGAGCATCCTGGCCGATGCATCATCGGCTACCTATGCTCTGTACCTCCCACTTCCGAACTCTCTAAAATAAATAATTATTTATTTAATAAATAATTTTAAATAAACCCTTTAAAAATCCTAGAAAAATGATAAAAATAAAGAAATTATCAAAATAACCTTATGAATACCGTAAATGATTAATTTTGAGACTCAAAGAATATTTTTGACGAATTTAAATTAATTTGCATGGAAAAAATAATTTCCTCCATAACCATTTTGAAAATTTTATCTCAAAATCCGTAAGGAATTGGACCTAACTCTAGTTATCGAAATTGATCACCATATTTTATTCTATTTAGTAAACATAATTTCAAAATTTTCCCAGTTGGTTCTATTTATTGTCGGAATTATGGTGGGACCCACTAAATTTCTCATCGGAAATACAACACCCGACAAAACCAAATATACCAATGTGTTCCCAACAATTAATATAACACATATACAACCTCAAACTCACCAAAATATACACAGAATAAAGAGATCAGAATTTAAAAGGAAAATTACCAAAAAAATCACATAATATTCTAAAGATGGAGATCAGATGCAAGGCTAGTATTTACTGACTCTTGGGATGATGGGGAACAAGCTACTAGCAATGGCTTTGGTCAGAGGATGATAAGTTGATCGCTCCAACTTTGACAACTTTAGGAAGAATTTTCAGAATTATATCTAAAATTTTATGCACCTAATATGCTCAAATGGATACCATCAATGCATAAAAGACATCGAGAAATATCTGTGGTTAAAATTTTAGGTCAATTGGACATCATTTGAATAGCTAACATAAAATAGTAAGAATTTAGGGACTAAAGTGGATATTTGCCACAACTACAGCTGTCCTCTCTCATTGCAGCCCTGACTTCCATATATATGCATTTTTTTTGTCTTATTCTCAGCAACCTAGAGCAACCCAAGTCAACTTAACCATTTAAATCAACTTAGCAACTCAAAACAACCTTAAGCAACCTCCTTCAACTAAGAAAAAAAAACCACAAAACAACAATAAAACAACTCAGTAACCAAAAACAACTCAACATACCCTTCACCCACTAAGCAACCAAATCCACACAAAACAACCATCATCAACCTCCATCAACCCAACAACCAAATAACCACCAATCAACTATAAAAAGTATATATATATACATATACACTCCTTTCTCCAAATGAACCATTTCCACCATTATGCACTTTCCTCTCTGCGCCTAATTACATTGATTTTTTTAATAATATTTATTTATTATTTTTATTTTTCATTCTCTTTTTTTATTATTATTACACCATGATGTGTGTAATATTTACATATGTTTAGAGTTGAATATTAATGGATTTTAGATAAATATTTAATTTAATTTGGGTAGGAATTAGGTCTAAACAAGAATTATTTTGGTTCGAAGTTTTATTTAGATTTTATTTGTTTTCAGCATTAATTTGTTTCTATTAGGAATTTATTCAAGTGGTAACAAATATTCTATTTTTCCTTTTAGGAACATAACTAAGGATTCCAAGGTAATCAAGGATTTGCTTAAAGAGATCGTATTAAGGGCGACATGGTTTGACGCACACTTGTGTCATTGTCCGTGAAATCTATTAGAATGCAAGAATTATGTCGCATGGATGCAACGCGGGTTTGTTACAGGTGGTGCATCTTTTTGTTCTAATTGAAGAAGTTTTGAAAGTGCGATATGATTTTAGGCACGGCTGTGTTATAATCAGTGCAACCTTATGGAATCTGAACTCGAACTCAAGCATGGTTGTGCTAAAATCCATGCTGAAAATTTTAATGTGACACCAGTTACACATGATCATGTGGTGGGTGTGTCGAAGAAAAAGGAGATTTTTCCTAAGCCAAAAAGGAAGAGTAATTGAAGGGCTAAAAGGTCTCTTATTAGGTTTTCCTATAAAAGGGAGGCCAAGAGGTATTTGCGGGATTCATTATGCAATTAAGAAGAAGCCACAAATAAGTGCAACACAAAGATTGAGGAGGAGTCGTGAAATTAAAGAGATTTATTCATACTTTCGTATTCTTCTCTATTTTTTTTATTATGTTTATGTGTTTCGCCATAATTATGCGTGGCTAAATCCTTTTTAGAGTTTAGGTTAGGAGTAACTATCCATGAAGTGATTGAGCACAAAGTTTTATTAATTTGATTTTCAGTTAATTCTATGAGTTGCACTTAATGTATGCTTTCATTGTTTGCTAGTTTATTTGCATGTTTATGGGTAAATTCACCAACAAGAGTTAGGAGAATTCACTAGCTTAAGACTCATAGGACTTAGACCACTTGACCATGAGAGTAGGCGAGCTCTATGGGGAACCATGATAGTAGGCAGGGGTCTACGGTGGTATATTAATTATTAAGGAGCTCAATGAGTTAGGATTAATTTCTTAATCATGAGAGTAGGTTAAATCTTAATCTTAGCATGCTTAATTGAACTCGAGAGAGTCTTTAGGTATTTTAGAACTATTACCTTAACTAAAATCATTGTTTATGTTTATTAATGTGTTCATGATCGAATTGGAATAATGAAACTAAAGATAGGCTCTAAGCTTTTTATCATTTTATTACAATTTAATTTATATTATTTTGTTTAGTTAATTACAAGATTCACTTTTATTTAATTTACTAGCTGAGAATATATGTAGAAATATTGGTACTCAATATACAGTCCTCGAGGGAATGATAACTCTTTATACTGCAATTATGATCCGTGCACTTGCGGGTTTTGAACGCAATAAGTTTTTGGTGCCATTGTCGGGGACTGACAATATTGATATTAATTTAATTTTTACTTATCTTAGACTAGTATTTTTCCTTTTTAATACTTACTTGTTTTGCTATTTTATTTTTCAAGTGATTTTTGCTAGTTTATAAACAC
Organism: Mallotus repandus; assembly: GCA_949671775.1. Classification (NCBI taxonomy): domain Eukaryota; kingdom Viridiplantae; phylum Streptophyta; class Magnoliopsida; order Malpighiales; family Euphorbiaceae; genus Mallotus; species Mallotus repandus. Next base: position 8,680 of record CATIWM010427524.1, on the reverse strand, counting down.
TCAATCTAAGGGGACAAACTTAGAGAAAATCAACCCTAAAATTGATAAATCGTTCAAGAAAAACCAGAAATAAAAGTACAAGAAAGACAAGTAAATCATGGCTGACTATCAAGTGGCACAGCAGGGAAGGAATCGTGCTCTTCAAGAATACACGATGAAATATCCGGGAGACAATTTGAGTAGCATTGTGAGACTAAACATAGATGCTAACAACTTTGAGATCAAACCAGTGATCTTTCAAATAGTCTCACAATTTTAGTTTGGAGGTCTCCCAAGTGAAGATCCTAACGCCTATTTAGCTCAATATTAGCAGATTTACGACACTTTCAAGATGAATGGGGTTGGTTAAGATGCAATAAAACTCAAGCTATTTCCTTTTTCTTTGAGAGATAAAGCTAAGTTGTGGTTGCACTCTCTAGCACCGCAATCCATCACCTCTTGGGATTTGTTGTCTAAGGCATTTTTGAGCAAGTATTTCCCACCAGGCAAGACAGCAAAATTCAGACAAAAAATCACAAGCTTCACTCAAAACAATGGTGAATATTTATATGAAGCTTGGGAGCAGTTCATGGACTTGAAACATTAATGCCCACACCATGAAGTTCCACAATGGCTGCTCATTCAAACCTTATATCAAGGACTTATTGAGCCAATGATGATCACTATAGATGCTATAGCTCAAGGCTTATTCATGAGCAAGACACTCGATGATGTATACAAGTTACTTAAGATGATGGCATCCAACAACTATTAACGACATGGAGAAAGAAGTGCACCAAAGAGTGTTGCTGGAATGCACGAGTTGGATGGTTGGAACCTTCTAAATGTAAGGATAGACATGCTCACAAAGAAATTAGAAGCTACAACCAAGGCACCCAATCCTATGTTTGTGTATGTGTGTGAACAATGTGGAGGAGGCCATTCAATAATGGAGTGTCAAGGGACTTATTACACTCTAAGAACTTTAATCGAGCAACTCAATGCTTTGAACCACTATTAAAGAGCACAAGGGAACCCTTACTCCAACACATACAATCCAGGATGGTGAAATCATCCCAATTTCTCATAATCTAATCAAAGAGAAGTGCAAGACTCCAACTAAAGATTCAAGCAGCCACTACTTGGTTTCCAACAAATGAATACGTTCCATCAATAATATAAGAATAAACCTGACCTTGAGAGCATGATGGAAAAGTTTCTTAGAATTCAAGAAGAACAAAAGGAGACCATCAAGAACTTATAAATGGAACAGAAGGAGGCTATCATGAATCTAACATCTAAAGTTGCATCTCAATTTGCATCCCAAGTATCTCAAATTAGTCAACTCTTTGCACATGAAAAGATGTTAGAGAATTAAATTGCTTCACAAGCTAGTGCCTCTAATTTTTGACAATCGGGTAAACTTCCTAGTCAACCCGAGAACCCAAAAGAGCTTATGAATACAATAATGCTTTGAAGTGGAAAGCAACTACCTGAGATAGGGATCAAAAAGGAAGAAAAATAAGTTACAAAAGGGAGACATACAGACCAAGGAATACATTGAAGAAAAAGAATTAAAGGAAGAAGAGGTGCCTAAAACTATCACTCCACCACTCCCCTTCCCTTAAAGGCAACAGAGAAGCAAACATAACAAGCACAACAAACATTTTGGGAAATTTTTAAAGGCGTTCCAATAACTTAAATTAAACATACCAATTTTGGATGTGATCAACACGATGCCCGCATATGCAAAGTTCTTAAAAGACATCGTTACACAAAAATGAAAGTGGGAGGATCATGAAACCATTCCTATCAATGAGGAGTGCAGTGTTGTAATTCAAAATAAGCTTCCATAAAAGCTTAAGGAACTAGGGAGTATCACTATTCCTTGCACAATTGGGAATGAATTCATTAGTAAGTCTTTATGTGATTTAGGTGCAAGTTTAAGTATAATGCCTCTTTCTTTTTGCAGGCGCCTACATATTGGTGAACCTCAACCAACAACAGTGTCGCTACAGTTAGTGGATATGTCCATCATCTCCATATGGAATTCTTGAATATGTGCCCGTTAAAGTTGGAGACTACAATGTGCTAGGAGATTTCATCATCTTAGAGATAGAAGAGGACCATCAAATCCCAATCATCTTAGGACATCCATTCCTAGTCATAGCTGGTGCAATAATAGATGTGAAACGAGGCAAAATTTTGCTAGAAATTAGAAAAGAAAAAAAAGAGTTTGATGTCTTCAAAAAGCCAACCCAATCCTCATCAATGACTTGTTATTTTCGGGTAGATGCAGTTGATGTTTATGCTAAAAACATTCTTCCACAAATCCTTAAAGAGCCACCTAAAACATGTGTTATCTGTGATACTAAGGAGGTGAAGACAACTAAGAAAGTTAAGAAGAAATAGGGACCTCTAAAGAAAGATACTAAAGAGTGGCGAGTTAAAAGTGTTATGAAGAATATGAATTTTAAGAATTTTTCTTCTTCTTTCTGAGTGACAAATAAGTGAGCTCAAGTGGGAGAGGATTATTCCTTAATCAATCCTCCATAAGTGAAGATCTAACATTAGGGTCAAGTTAGTGACCTTAAACAAGCGCTTGATGGGAGGTAACCTATTATATTTTCTTACTTTTCTTTTACTTTTATGCTTTATTTTCCTTTATTATCTTTTCATTTTACATGTTTTTATCTTAGGGTTTTTTTTTTGTGGGCAAAGAGAGAAGATGAGAGAGCTAAGGATTACGTGTTTGGACATTCAACATGGAAATACACACAATTATGTTTCTAGTTGTGTTCAGGCAGAAACCTGCATGTTTTCTTGCACAGCCAACACATGGTCGTGTTAGCACATTTTCCCATTTAAATCATTGTCTAGAAGGTTCCACACTTTAAAACATGTTCACCACATGATCGTGTCACGAGATGACATTTACGGCATGAATAGTGACACCGTGACCACATGATCGTGCAACCTTAATTTTTAACCAGCCTTTTTTGATAGTAGGTTGCATGGTTTTAAACACACCTGACACACCCCTGTGTTATGTATAAAATGATCAAAATTAAACTGGGCAGAAAGTTGCATGGCTTATAACACGGCTAGCACATGGTCGTGCTACAGGCTCCACACATCCAATTCTTGACATGGTCCACAACACAGCCACGACATGGCTGTGTCATGCAATGAGGATCACTATACATGGCAGTATTTCTCCTCTCTCATGTTTTCTTATTTTCCTTTATTACTTTTTGTTTTGGTCATTGAGAACAATGACAATGATAAGTGTGGGAGAGGGTCTAATTTGCATTTTCATTTCATTATTTTTGGTTACATATTAAAAAAAAAGATAAAAGGTTGTTAAATTTTCATTAAGACTTTTCTTTTATTTTTGTGCAAAAATATAGATCAATTGCAATTAGAGAGCAATAGTGTATAAGCTTGCTTTTCGGTTCAATTATTGAATTATTGAATGGTTTATTAACTAAGATAGTTTTACATGGTGATTATGTATGAAAAATTTAGTTTTTGTAACCTAAGCATGAACTTGGAGATTGAATTTGAGCATGATTTGAGAATAGAATGCATGATAGTTTATAATAAAAAAAAGAGGCAAGATGGAGCTCAAAACACACTTGCCTAATTTTGTTTTGCAAAAACTTAGAGCTAGATGGAGCATAAAACACACTCAGTTTTTAGCAAAAAAAAAAAAAGGTGAGATGAAGCGTAAAACGCACTCACTAAAGGCAAAGGCAAAGAAAAGAAAAGATGTTGTGAAATGGAGCGTAAAATGCATTCACAACCAATTTTTATTTTTTAAAAGAAAAAAATTATAAGCTTAAATGCTCTTCTTTTGGAGTTATGTTCATTGGATTTCAAAGAGTTATGCGCTTAGATTGTGATTAGTAAATTGTTCATATATGATGAATTTTTGTACGATTATCTTCTTTGGTGAACAAGTTTTAGTCTCGGTGTTATCGGTTTGCATGTGTTAAAAGCTATAAGTCTTTGGTTATAGTTAAGCTTGTTCCTAAAATTTCAAATTTGATTTTTGCTTGAGGAAAGCAAAGCTTTAGTGTGGGGGAATTTGATGTGTGTAATATTTACATATGTTTAGAGTTGAATTTTAATGGATTTTAGATAAGTATTTAATTTAATTTTTGTAGGAATTAGGTATAATATTTACATATGTTTAGAGTTAAATTTTAATGGATTTTAGATAAGTATTTAATTTAATTTTGGTAGGAATTAGGTCTAAATAAGAATTATTTTGGTTTGAAGTTTTATTTAGATTTTATTTGTTTTTAGCGGGTAAATTCTCTGGATGGTATCAAAACTTTGCACTCAATAACAAAATGGTGCCATCACTTCAATTTGTATCTTTGGTACCAAAACATCGATTTTAGTTGTATTGGAAAGTCCCAAAAAATAAAATCAAGCTAAATTTGATGACGTGGCAACCATAAATGCCCCATCAGTAGCCACATCAACAAACTACTTGTTTGAGGTTTTACTTTTCGGACCAGTTGAGAGAATTCTGAAATAATCTAATTCTGAACAAGCAGCATCATTAACTTAAGCTTTCTTTTTTCACTTTTTATTTTTTTATTGCTGACATGTTATATGATATGGTTTCTGACGGGGCATCTTCGGTTGCCACATCATCAAATTTGGCCTGATTGTGTGTTTGGAACTTCTCGGTGCAACTAAAATCAATGTTTTGGTACTAAAAAGATACAAATTGAAGTAATGGTACCAATTTGTAATCGAGTACAAAGTTTTGGTATCATTCATTGAATTTACCCTATTTTTAGCTTTAATTTGATTCTATTGGGAATTTTACTCAAGTGGTAACAAATATTCTATTTTTCCTTTTAGGAACCTAACTAAGGATTCCAAGGTAATCAAGGATTTGCTTGAAGAGATTGTGTTAAGGGCGACATGGTTTGACGCACACCTATGTCATTGTCCGTGCAATCTACTGGAATGCAAGCTTTATGTCGCACGGGTGCAACACGAGTATGTTGCAGGTGGTACATCTTTTTGTTTGAATTGAAGAAGTTTTGAAAGTGCGACACGTTTTAGGCACGAGTGTGTTATAAGTTGTGCAACCTTCTAGAATCTGAATATGAACTCGAGCATGGTTGCGCTAAAATCCATGCCAAAAAGTTTAATGTGACACTAGTTACATATGGCCGTGTGGTGGGTGTATTGAAGAAAAAGGAGATTTTTCCTAAGTGAAAAAGGAAGAGCAATTGAAGGGCTGAATGGTCTCCTATAAGGTTTTCCTATAAAAGGGAGGCTAAAAGGTATTTGGGGGATTCATTATGCAATCAAGAAAAAGCCACAAACAAGTGCAAAATGAAGATTGAAGAGGAGTTGCAAAATTAAAGAGATTTATTCATACTTTCTTCTTCTTCTCTATTTTCTTTACTTATGTTTGTGTGCTTCACCATAATTATGTGTGGCTAAATCCTTTTTAGGCTTTAGGTTAGGAGTAACTATTCCATGAAGTGATTGAACACAAAGTTTTATTAATTTGATTTTCAGTTAATTTTATGAATTATACTTAATACATGCTTTCATTCTTTTCCAATTTGCTTGCATGTTTATTGGTAAATTCACCAACGAGAGTTAGGAGAATTCAGTAGCTTAAGGATCATAGGACTTAGACCACTCGACCATGAGAGTAGGTGAGCTCTACGGGGAACCATGACAGTAGGCCGGGGTCTACGGTGGTATATTAATTGTTAAGGAGCTTAATGAGTTAGGATTAATTTCTTAATCACGAGAGTAGGTTAAATCTTAATCTTAGCATGCTTAATTGAATTCGAGAGAGTCTTTAGGTATTTTAGAACAATTACCCTTAACAAAAATCATTGTTTTATGTTTGTTAATGTGTTCATTATTGAATTGGAATAGTGAAACTAAACCTAGGCTTTAAGCTTTTTATCATTTCGTTACAATTTAATTTATATTATTTTATTTAGTTAATAATAAGATTCATTTTTATTTAATTTACTAGCTGAGAATATAAGTAGAAATATTGGTACTCAATATATAGTCCTCATGGGAACGATAACTCTTTATACTACAATTACGATCCGTATGCTTGCAGATTTGAATGCAACACACCACCTCCACCACCACCACCTGCACCTCCACCACCACCACCTGCACCGCCACCACCACCACAACCTCACCTACCTCTACCGCCACCACAACCACAACCACCACCACCACAGCCTCCACTACCACTAACCACCATTACCACCTTCACCATCACCACCACTGCCACCACCTCCACCAACCACAGTCTCATGTCTTCAAATTGAAATTAATTAAATGTGCATAATTTACAATTTTTATGAAAATAAATAAATTTAAGATTAAATACTATCATATGAATAATAATAATTATTATTATATTAAATAAAAAATTATTATAATAAATTTCATCAAAAAATTATGAGAATATGAAAAAAAAACATGCAAAATGAAAGTAACAAACAAATTAATTTTTTATTTTTCCATGTTCTATTTTGGAAAATAGAAAAATGGAAAACAAGAAAAAAGAAAGGAAAACTGAAAAGAGAAAATACAGGTAAATTCTATGAACGACACCAAAACTTTGCACTCGATTACAAAATGGTACAATTACTTCAATTTGTATCTTTTTGGTACCAAAACATCAATTTTTGTTGCATCAGGAAGTCCCAAAAATACAACCAGGCCAAATTTGATGACACGACAACTGGAGATGCTCCGTCAGCAGCCATATCGTATAAGATGTCAGCAATAAGAAAACAAAAAGTGAAAAAAAAAACAAAAAAGCTTAAGTTAATGATGATTCTTGTTCAGAATTGGATTATTTCATAATTCTCTCAACTGGTCCGAAAAGTAAAACATCAAAAAAATTACAATAGTTTATCGATATGGTATATGCTGTGGCTACTGACAGGGCATTTCTAGCTGTCACGTCATCAAGTTTGGCCTAATTGTGTTTTTGGGACTTCCTGGTGTAACTAAAGTCGATGTTTTTGTACCAAAAAGATACAAATTGAAGTAATGGTACCATTTTGTAATCGAGTGCAAAGTTCTGGTACCATCCAGAGAATTCAACCGAGAAAATAGAAAATATTTTTTAAAATTAAACAGCCCCTTGGGGTTTGCAAGTTTGAGTGGCAATTATGTTTTGATATGGGAATAACATCATTGGGTCTGCATGTGGGAGTAACATCCATGGGACTTGGGGCTTCGGGAAACACATATTTATGTTCTTGTATTTTTCTCTAAGGTTTATAGAGAGGTTCTATAGAGTTTTCTCGAGGGGTACTGTTTTCTTCTAGGTTCGTAGAAGGGTGTTATATCTCTATGGTTTATATAGAGGTTCTCTAGGGTTTGTAGAGAGGTGGAGAGAAGTATATATTCTTCTAGTTTATATGAGAGGAGTATGTAGTAGTACTTAAAGGTACTTATAGGTACTTTAAGTATCTTTAAGTACAACTACTACTAATACTAATTTATATATTGTATTGATCAAATCTCATTGTTCAGTTACTACTAATAGTTCACTTGTATTAATATTACTAATTCAATTATTTGTCCAAGGAAATTGATCAAATTAGTAATAGTAATTTACTTATTCTATTTTTAGTATTAAAATTTTGATTTTTATAAATTAAATTTATAGAATTATTATCAATAATTAAATTTTTTTACTATTACTAATATGATATCAATGAAATTAAATTTATTGATTATTAATAATAATTAATTAATTTGATTAGTACTAATATCATCATTGCTCAAATTGAATAAATTGAAATAGTATGAACCATTAAATTACCTGATTAGTTCTAATTCAATTGTTGTTAAATTGGCTTGAATGATTATTATTAATAGTTAATTAATCACTAATTAACACCAATTTGATAAGCATAATTCAAACTTAAAAGATTAATTCCTATTGATGATTAAATGTATTGATTAGTAGTAATATTATTAGAGCAACATTATGATAACCTTTTTTATGCCTGTAGATGGCGGGGTTTAGCGCACGTCCTAGTTTATTGCAACCACGACACTGTTTGAGCTAAGGGCTCTAGGGAACACACTTACCACTATCACAAAGACATGGCGTGGAGATGAGGAGTCGCCACTCAGGGTAATAACTGGGACAAATCGAAAGTGGTGGTAACTCGATTCTCTTATACAATCTAGCACCACAACCAGGAGTTCTGGATACGGAATACCAACTTCTTTTAGTCTTGTGTTCATTTAGATTTATTTTATGAAATAATCCTAAGTCTACAAATTATGAAGAATACTTTATTAATGGGTTGAGTTAAGTCTAAGTTAATTTTATTTAACTAAAAATGTGCCTAAAGTCTAAATTAATCTAATGGGCCTAAATTAATTTTAAAGTTAATTAAACCAAAATTTAATTTTAAAGGCCTATTCATTAAGTGAATTAGATCTACATGTGGGCCTGGCCCCAAAACAAATAAAAATAAAAAAGCCCAAATAAAAAAATAGATAAAAAACAAACGTCATATGATTTTTCTAACCCTAATTTTAATTTCATACAACCTAAAATTAATCTAAAGCCAACATTAATTTTAATTGAATTTACCAAATGGGCCTAAATTACTAATTGATTTTAAGGTACAGAAAAATAAAGATTTCACTATTTTCC
>CATIWM010427512.1:0-10628 GCA_949671775.1 Mallotus repandus | reverse complement strand
ATATATATATATATATATATATATATATATATATATATATATATATATATATTTAAAACATTTACAATGAAAATTTTAATTAATTTAAGTTTTGTTAGGAATAAAATAGAAGTAAATCTAATTAAAATAGGAAACATACTTTTCAATTAAATTATAATTATATTTTAATTAATATAATTTTTGTTATAGATAAAATAGAAATTACTTTCAATTAAATTAAAATTATATTTTAATTAATTTAATTTAATTTTTATTAGTAAATGACTAAATTTTCCAATTTTTATATAATAATAAATGAAGACTTTTTTGTAATTTTATTTATCCCCCTCCCGTTTGTTCATTTATATATATTATAGATATACTGTCCGAACTTTTTAATTTGTCCTATTTTTATATTTAAATTATTTATTTATAATTAGATGTTTGAACAAATAATTTTTTTTTAAATTATGTATCCAAAAAGTTTTTATAGGATAAAAATGCTTATATATTTTATTATAAACAATAAATTTATTTTAACGCTCTTCTTTTGTGTCATACTAATTATTTATTTATAATTAGATATTTGAACAAATAAATTTTTTTAAAAATGGTGTATCCAAAAAGTTTTTATAGGTTAAAAATGCTTATATATTTTATTATAAACAATAAATTTATTTTAACGCTCTTCTTTTGTGTCATACTTTATTTTTATATTAGTTATTTCTTTAAAATTATTAAAAACAATCATTAAAATAAACTAGAAAATTTAAATATTATTTTCTTCTTATTTTTTATTTTATTAATTATAGTGGTTGAATTTAGTTTTTTTACTTCATAATTTTAGTTAAATTAAAGTTTTTATTTATTGAAATTTTTTTTTATTTGTATTGTAATAATTAAAATTTTTATTGATTTTAATTTAAGAATATTCAGTATAAATTATTTTACATTTAATATATATGAATGAAGAATTTTTTTTTTTTTAAAATTAAACAAATAAAAGAGGAAGTATAATATAAAAGTTGATGTTTAAGTCAATTTATTGATTAAAACAAAATATATTTATCAGTTCAGACAGTTAATAATAAAAAAAATAAATCAAACACTAAAACAACCTTGGGACACTATTTATTTATTTGCCTAATCGTCTTGGTACTCATAATAGTCCATAGTTATAGTCATGACCATTCATTTTTAACTCTTTTCCTTAAAGTGCATAGAAGTGTTGAAGTTAGCAAGCAAGCAAGGTTTGACAAAAATGCATATCAACAAAATTATATTATAGCTAGAATAAATTGAAGTGGTAAACAATTTTTAGTTATATATATACTCGAAATTGGAGTCGATTACAAGTAACAATTCATGCAAATTAGGATTTTTTTACGTGGTGGTTATTTTTATGCTATTTTAAAAAAAAAAGAGAAATAATAATTTATATTTATATTTATAATTTTTATGTTGTACATATCTTAACTGTTAGATTATACCGGAGAGACTGTAAATTAAAATTTTAAAAGTTTAATTAATGGAGCTTAAAAATTTAGAATGAATAATTTATGATTAGGTCATCAAACAAGATATTAATAGAAAATATGAATTTGATTCGCCACTCTCATGCTCTTCCTCTTATACTAAGGATGAAGTAAAAAAAAAAAAAAAAAAAAGAGAAATGCAGATTTTTGATTTATGGGAAAAAGAAAAAATAGATAGAAGATAGAAACAATGTCAAAGGTCATGTGTCTCTCTCACGCGCATTTTTATTTAATATTTTACCGATTGCGTTAAACGACCAAAGCAAAGGAAAGCAAAAGAGGTAGGTGGTGTGGTCTGGTCTGGTCTGGTCTGCTGTGTCTTAACATAAGCGCGTGCAATTGGCATTTGCATAGGCTATAAAAGGCTACACCTCACACTTCTCTTTTCCTTCATTTCTATTTTTCTCTACCAAAAAATTAAAATAAACCTCATCATCTCGCCTTTAACCCTCCACAAAGACACCCACACGCATACATGTACCCGCCCACACACAAAAACCTCTCTGATTCGGTTCTTGCCTAGTAAAACCTCCCCACACATACTACGACGCCGATCATGAAAATTTCAGAATAACCCATCCACCCAACTAACATTTTTCCTCTCCTTTCCTTTCCTTTCCTTTCCTTTCACTTCTTCTCATCTATCAAAACCCCGATTCAATCAAATCATGAGACCCATTCCGCCACCGGCTGCTTCTTCTTCTCCGGCCACACCTTCAAATACTACCACGGTGGTACAACCAGGAAATCGAAGCCACCACCAGCAGCAGCAGCGCTCCCGCAGGCGACCTGACTTAACCCTACCTCTCCCTCAGCGTGACCCCAGACTAGCCGTCCCACTTCCTCTCCCCCCATCCTCAGCTCCTTCTACCAGCAATCACGATCATATTCGGCACCACCAGACTGGTGGTTTTGGTCTGTCGGAACTTGACCGAATCAGCCGTATAGGAAATGGGAGCGGCGGTACTGTCTACAAAGTTATTCATCGTCCTTCCGGTAAACCCTTCGCTCTGAAGGTTATCTACGGCAACCACGATGACTCCGTCCGGAACCAGATCTGCCGCGAGATCGAGATCCTTCGCGGTGTTAATCACCCTAACGTCGTTAAATGTCACGAGTTTTATGAACATAATGGCGAGATCCAGGTTCTTCTTGAATTCATGGACGGCGGATCCCTCGAAGGTACGCATATTCCCAACGAGGCTCACTTGGCCGATGTCGCTAGACAAATCTTGAGCGGGATTGCTTATCTACATCGCAGAAAGATTGTGCATAGAGATATCAAGCCTTCCAATCTTTTAATCGATTCGAGAAAGAATGTCAAAATCGCTGATTTCGGTGTCAGCCGGATTCTTGCCCAGTCCATGGATCCTTGCAACTCCTCTGTCGGCACAATCGCTTACATGAGCCCTGAAAGGATCAACACCGATTTGAATCACGGCCAGTACGACGGATATGCCGGTGATATTTGGAGTTTAGGTGTTAGCATGTTGGAATTTTATCTGGGTAGGTTCCCCTTTGCTGTTGGAAGACAAGGGGATTGGGCTAGTTTGATGTGTGCTATTTGTATGTCCCAGCCACCACAGGCGCCGCCTACCGCTTCCAGGGACTTTCGTGAGTTTATAGCTTCTTGTTTGCAGAGAGAACCGGCTAGGAGGTTTTCGGCTCATCAATTGTTACAACATCCTTTTATTGCAAGGAACACTGCCGGACAAAGTGAGGCTACTCACAATCTTCGTCAATTATTGCCTCCTCCTCGCCCTCTTTCTTCTTGACAGGCACCCACTTCTTTTTTTTTTCTTTTCTTGAAATATATATTCTGCGAATTATCTCTCAATGATTTTGGTTTATCTTTTGTTGCTATTCCTGTTGCTATTGTTATTGTTGTTATTAGTTCTTTTTCCCCCCTCTTTAATCTCTTTGTAATTTTATGATGATGGCTCATGGGGATTTGAATTTTAGGGAATGGTTGTCTAATGAGAATCAGATCAGTCTGTCCATGATCTTAACTTTTCACCAAAAACAGAAAATGGAAAATTTGTCTTCTCTTCTGTTGCTGGCCCCAACTGTTAATTTCTTCTGTTGCTTTCTGCTTTTGTGTTGATGCTATGTTATATTTGTCAGATTGTTTTAGCTGCAGCAAGTTTTAATCTTTCTGGTACCTTTTTCCTTGCAGTATATCATATTTAAAAGATGCAAAATTCTATTTGTTGGATTAACATGTATGATTCTCATCTCGATATGGGTATGTTAGAATTTGTGAGATTGTTTTGGCAGCAGCAAGTTCCAGTTTTGAGTCTTTCTGGTACCTTTTTTCTTACAGTCTTATCATAGTTAAAAGATGCAAAATTCTATTTGTGGATTAACTTGTATGATTCTCATATTGATATGGGTACACTAGAATTTGGCGTGGTTCAGATATGATGATAATGTAGTTTGATTTGATTCTATTCTTTCTCCCATTGAATCTATTTGTGTCTTTCAATGGAGATTTTCATGGTTGGGTTATGGATATGGTGTTGGAGAACAGAAGCACCTTCATTATTGTTTATCTATCTATCACAACCTGGATGTCAGTTCATTTATTCGTTTTGCATTTTTTTTAATTGTATATTGCAGATTGAAGTATTGGATGCTGTCTGTGATTATGGATGAAGCTTTAGGCTACCAAATAATGAAATGAGCCAGAATTAGAATATGTTAGGTATGGCCTTACCAGCATATGTGATGATGTGCATTTTCCCATTTCAATTTTTTCTCTTTTTTAATTTTTCAATTTGCTGTGAGCTCTATGGTATAATCTTATTGGCTAATTAGATGCTTTGTAATCAATTATTCTTAAAGTCTTCCTTTTTATTCTGGATATCTTTGGTAGATTGGGTTCATTATGATAGCTTTTTTTTTTGCCCCCCTTTTTCAAGAGATGTTTGGCCGCAACGTTTAGCTGTCATCATTCCTGTTGCTTCCAAAACTTTTCTGGAAACTTCTTGTTCTATATTTTGTGGGAAACTTGTTGCATCTGATAGGATTTCATTTAGGATAAAGTATGATTTGTTCATGTTGGAAGTTGCTTTCTGTGGCTGGCTGGTGTGAAAATTTGGTCTGTTCTTGGTTTGATCAAGTATTTTAATGTATATGCGGAGGGCTATGTTACAGGTGCTTTTTGTGGAACCTTATGTTCAAATAGTAGCATGATATAGTGAAGTTACAGCTGCTTTGGTCCCCAAAAAAAAAAAAAAAATAAGAAGCTGCAATTAGTAGGTAGATATCAGTCCATAAGATTGCATTGAGTGCTACTATAATATACATGACTTTTGCAGCTTCAGATATCGATAGCAGAACAAGATCATTTGTAAAACACCAGCAGGTTTTTGTTGCAGCAGCTTGCACCTGCAGATTTTGCGGAACATGGTTAAACAATCACTTCCTCTATTAGGTTAAAACTCTAGGTATTAACTCATTGAACCATAGTCCACGCTTAACGCACCAATTCCCAACCTTAATGCCCCACTTGGTCCAAAATTTGCAGCTGCATACATGCTACCCAAGTCGGATTCCAGATCTCAACGCGCATGTACACTGCTTACTTGAACATACATTAATTTTTTTCATGCAGCAGCTGTTATTGTAGACCTAAGCAGCAGCGGAAACCTTCTTCTTTAATTATGGTGTCTGACCTGATGATGTTCATGGGAAAGGCCTGAGTTATTGGGGTCTGACCTGCAGATATACACACGATGCAACGCTAGCATAAAATTTCAGATTTTATACCTATACCGTCAATAATTCAGGCATTCACAAGCACACACTTGAAAGCAATTGACAATCCACAAATTTGCAAGTTTACGGACACTACTTAATACACTATATGTACGTATATATTTAAGCACTGCATGGTTCTAAAGAAGCCAGTTGCTTCTAAGATGGAGGAGAGAGAAAAATAGAGAGGGCGTTTTAGGTTAGTCCTATAACATGAAACTTGACAGCATGTTGGTAACTGGTCAGTCCTATAACAGAGATCAGGTCAGAACAACTGATGGAGCAACACCATGAAAGGCAGCATTATGAGGCCTTGGGATAGCAAGGATAAGCATGATCAGATCTAACACAGGCTGCACATGACACAATCAGTTGTACAAAAATTACTCTTATGAAAGCTCAGGTTATATGGTCTTAAACCAACGATGCGCAGCAGCTTACTGCACAACAATAGTCTAGTATATAAATGATATAGCATAATTATTAGAGGCATAAAGGGTCTCATTTATTTCAAGTTAAGATGGTTGAGGATTAGATTAATTTTGGAGCCAGCTTATTCACAACATGAAAGAGCATGCCTACTATTTTAAAATATAATTTTTGCGAGAAAACACATGAAAGCATCCTTCAAATTTATTTATAAAAACATCCTACGAAAACAGCTAATTCAAAGAATGTTTACACATTTCGTGACCCTAATTCAACTTTGTGAGGTTTTATCAAAAATATTTTTTTAACATTTATAAAAACTTTAAATAACTATATATTTTAATTACATAAATTTAAAAATAAATAATTAAATAAATAATATTTAAACATTTTCAAATGATTATATTAATGTTGAAAATAAAATTTCAAACTAATGAATGCATTGCAATTCAAGAAAATTAGGGACAAGTGCGAATGTGTTGCAATTTTTGGCGAATCGGATTTATGAATGTGTATGAGGAATAGCTTCCTCAAGAAAAACTAACTTTTTTCAGATAAAGTGTGGATTCTCAAACTTTTTTACCGCAATTTGCTTGAATCCCAACAAGAATTTGTAAATTTAATAATATAATGCAAAAGGAAAAAAAAATATATAACTTCATTGGATTGTAAAATAGGAAATTTGTATCTTATAAGCTTAAACAAAATGGAAAGTCCTAAAAATAAGAGCTATTGAAACTGGAAATATTACTGGAGATATGTGTTTATAAATTGTTGATTGTTGATGTTGATGTTGATTGTTGTGTCATGATGATACATAGAAAATTCAATTTATCATATGTTGACACGTGAGATGTTGACATTAGAACATTGTTACATGTCATCACTCTTCTTGATGAATTGGGATAAACCTCTTTTCATACTGGCATATAAACATAAACGAACTGATGGCCATACTATCTAAAGATGAACTGGAAATGTACCTCTATCATGCATTTAATGCAGTCAAAAGCAGTCTAACACCTAACAGACCCATATCTAAGTAAGGTTCTTCATGTGCAATAGACTTCTACTATAGTAACGTGTTCTGCCACCCGCTACAAACATACATTTTACCACCCTCTACAAATATACACCTTACCACCCCATACCCTTCTTTCAAGGTATAAAAGGTGATTGCATCTTTTTTTTCTTGGATACTAATTCTTTTCTCTTCTTCATTCTTCTTCTTTTTCTTCTCTTCTTTCTAAACTCAGAGGACAATAGCTCTGAAACAAAACATTCTTCTTCCTAAATAATTCTTTTATTTGTTGATACTTAATTTATGTTGATCATATATGATCTTAAATCCCAACTCCCTATTTTGGAAAAAACCATTCTGACTTGAGCGTCAGAGGGGTTTTGAGGAGTCCTAAACCCTTAGCTCACTGTATTTTTCATCATTGCAACAGTCCAAGATCCTAGTTGGAGTTGAGACAATTTGGGAATCATCAAAATAGCATTGTTTGTGGGAAAATGAGGGTGATTTGTTGTTTAAAAGTTACCTTTTTTTCCTCTTAAAATTTCTTTCATTATATTGTTCTGGATTGATAAAAAAAAAGGGTTTTCTTTTTTATAATGGTGGGTTCAAGCTTGTCTATGAGAAAGAGATGTGAAGCTGAGATGACAAGGGGGACCGAAGGAGTAGTTAGATTGAACTCAGAACATCAACAAATTATAAAAGTCTCCTTGAAGTTCTTGATTGATATGATGCAAAAAGTAGACCGTATTGTTAGGCTCAATCAAGGTTGGAGAAAGGAAAAGCCATACTGACAAAGCCCCATGTGTATAAGCCCAATATGGTTAGGAGGAGACTTTCTATAGAGATGAGGAAATTGGCAAAACAGATCCTGAAACTCAAAAAATCTTAAGAGTATGTCAAAGAAAAATACAATCATTCTACTTGAGATTGCCCCTCTGGTCATAAAGTAGAAAGTATCCATTCCAGATATATCTAGAACATCTCTAAGAAGTCCCTCATGGAACATCTCTGAGAAGTGAGATGATCAAGTCCCCTTGGACATGCCATTATGTCATTTTCTTAAAAGTGAGGTGAATCACAAGAATATTATACTCTAAAGCATCATGACAATTAAAGTTTCTTCACTCAAGCATGAAACTCTTTGGAGACTTCTCATTTATGCAGTTGGGTCCATCCAATTGGATCATCCAGGCCTGAGATCTCATTGGCTTTATCTCACGCCTGGCTGAGGGGCTACTGATGATACATAGACTTGACCTTATAAGGACTCAAGCCCCTCATCTCTTAACCGATGTAGGATAAGGGTACTTCATGCACCTTTATCCCACATCGGTTAAGAGACGAGGGTCTTCAGTCCTTATACACTACAAGAAAACTGTCTATAATGACATTTTTTTTAACGACACTTTGTACAATTGTCGCTTAAGAGAGTAAAATTATGATAAAGCAACATTTTTAATGAATTTCACAATATATTATATTTAATGTGACATTTCTTTCAATATTAAATGATATTTATTATAAATGTCAATTTTGTCTTTATTTTGCAACTTACCTTTTAGAATTGACCGACATTTATAATAAATGTTATTTTATTTTTATTTTCGTAAATGTTACAATATATTATATTTAATTTGATATTTCTTTCAATATTAAATAATATTTATTATAAATATCATTTTTATTTTTATTTTGCAACTTATCTTTTAGTATTGACTGACATTTATAATAAATGTTATTTTATTTTTCTTTTTGTGACTATATATATATATAATTTTTGAGAATGTAAAAATTATATTTAGAGATATTTTACTAAACAAGTATTAATATTTTTAAATATTTTATTTATTCTTGTAAATTTTAAAAAATATATTTAAAATATTATCATTTATTAAAATTTATAAAAATTGTCTTACAAAAATTTATTATTTTTACTCTCATTTTATAATTTCAATATCTTGAATTAAATAAATCAATAAATAATTATTTTTACGACATTTTCTTTGCACGTACCTAATATCTCTAACCTTTTATTTTTTTTCCTTCCTTCTTCATTTTTCCCTTTCTTTTCTTTTCTTTTCTTTACTCATATCTTCGCTACCTCCACAGCCATGTTGCCATTGTCTTCACTCTTCTCCCTCCAAGTTGGTAGTTAATTCTATAGCGAGAACTGGTGTAACCCTAATCTAATCCAAAACCCTAACATATTAAGTTTTGGTATTTTTTGTTCAATTATCACTTAAATTGGGGTTCAGTATTTTTATTTACGACTTTATGTTTGTGTTTGTGAATTGTAGGAATTCTCAAGAGCAACAAGCACATCCTTTACCAAATCCGCAAGATTAATCCTACGATGATAAGCCTAACAAAAAAAAAAAGCGGAGTGGATGGAAACTAACAACACCGTCGCTGCCAGAGAATCTAGAAGATGAAAGACTCTCGAAAGAGGAGTCGATCGATAAGCTCTCATCATCGGCCGTCCCCAATCTCCTCCATCTCAACCTTACGATGATACCCCTGCTACCATCTCATCTTGGCTGTTGAATTCCAATCCTCCACCTCATCTCCCTGATCAAACCACCAGTAATCCCCATTTTATTACTGTTATTTTGATATTTTTTTTGTTTAATGATTATTTCGTTTGAATTAGGATTGGCTTTTGGCTGCATTTTAGCTATTTGCTTATAATTAATTATAGTCTTAATTAAGGTGAATTTGGTGTGATCTCACTTTTTTTAGTAACCTGAAAACTAATGTGATGAATGGCATACTATGTGTGTTGATACCCAAATTTTGGCAGTTTCCCCAAAAATCTGATGATGAAGGATTCCTGTTAGTCAGACAGGGGGAAAACTCCTTCAGAAGTTTTCTCGAGTGTGCTTAGATAGAGAAGAAACCTGAAAGAAACCCAAAATATACCAAAAGTATAACAAAATCCAAAAGGAGCCAACCTGGGCCTGAAAAGGACCTAAAAAAGCCAAAAAAATCCCATGAAGACAGGTCCACCCAAGTTCCCAAGAGTGGGTTATTCAACCTTGTCTATGGGTCAAAATGACCCAACGGGGAAGAAAATCACTTTGTATATGTGGGTCGGCTTGACCCATGAGCGTGGGTCACTTGACCCAAGCTCGTGGGTCAAGCCGACCCACATATAAAAAGTGATTTTCTTCCTCTTTGGAAAAAGGGAGGAGGCATATTTTTTGAGGCTACCAATTCTAGAGAGAGATTTCCTATTCCAACATCTTCTCTCTCATTTTTTCTCTCCTAAAGCACTTAGAGCACCCCTCTAACCTAAACACTCAACCAAAATCACTTTCTCTCACTAGGTTTAGACCACCTAAACCAAACCAAACCACATCTTTGTCAAAGCACGCGTCTAGGGTAATAACCCGGTCCCTCTAAGGATCTCTCAATTATTTTCTAATTAAAAATATCAATTTTATCTCATTTCTATCATTTTTATTATTTTTCATCATCCTTGCTTTTTTTTAATTCATTTTATTGTAAATATTCATTATTTGTGATAAAGTTATGATTTTTGTGGTGATTTGAAGTTTGTGAATAAGATATGTGGAAGGAGAAGGAATTTCGGATTGGATCCGGGAGTGTTTGCATTTCTCTATCATTTTTGCATCTTTTTCTCTATTTATGTAAAAATGGGTATTTTAGTGTAAAGTTAGTAATTTTATTATTATTTTTGCATCATTTTAATTTATTTTTATTACTGCAGTATTTTATTTATTATTTTATTATTTCTGTTTTTTTTCTTATTTTATGGCATTTTATCAATTTTTGTAATATTTATGTTATTTATAGTAAATTTGGCCTTTTTACCATAAAGTCTCAATTTTTATGGTAAAAATGTCACATTTACTATTTTAATATTTTCATTTCTGCATTTTTAA
>CATIWM010427372.1:0-11572 GCA_949671775.1 Mallotus repandus | reverse complement strand
TTTCCCATTACAGGATTTTGTTGTTGTCCTTTGTTGAAATTACCCACATAATTCATACTCTCCATAAATAAAGTAATAGCCATTTCTTCAAAAAGTTATAGAGCATCCTCTGGTGTCTTAGATATAACAGTCCCTCCTGTTGTAGCATAAATATGAACCCTAACTGCTGGATTCACACCTTTATAGAAGGATTGAGCTAAGTCCCAAGTAGGAATCAAATTTGTAGGACACTATCTTTGTAAATCTTTGAATATATCCCAACATTCATAGAAGCTTTCATCTTCCCTCTGATAGAAATAATTAATCTCATTCCTAATCTTCAACACTTTAGCAGGGGAAAGTATTTATTGAAAAAAGATGTGTACATTTCCTACCAATTGTTGATGGAATTAGATGGAAAACTAGTGAACCATCTTTTTGCTCTATCAGCAAGTGAGAAAGGAAACAATATCAATCTAATAGCATCTAGCTACACTCCATTCATTCTAAAGGTAGAGCAGTATTCCAAAAATACGGTCATATGACTGATAGGATCTTTATGAGGTAAACCATTAAACTGATAATTCTGAATAATCTGAATCATTGCTGGGTTGATCTTAAAATTATTGGCTATAACTGCTGGTCTCACAATCAGGTTTTGATCCCCTTGCATGTGAGGACTAACAAAGTCCCTCATGATTCTTTGTGCATTAGGTCTATTATGATTTTTAGGTGGACCTACAGGTGGTGGATCTTGCTAATTATGTCCTCCATCTGTAACTCCATTTCCAACAAGGTTTTTAGCTTCGTTGATCATGTTCCTTTGTCTTTTTAATCTCTTGTGAAAAGCTCTATCAATTTCAGTGTCTAGAGATATAAATAATTCACCTTGTCTAGCACTGTTAAGCCTTGAGTGCATGCACTAGCAAAATTACTTCTAAAAGACAATGGGAATTAAAAACAACACAAATTAATGCAAATAAATAAAAAAAAAACAAAAATTTCTAAATCAAACAACACAAATTTTATCACAATATCAACTTATCACTCCCCGGTAATGGCGCTAAAAACTTGGTGGGTACGGTCTGCAAGCGCACAGAGTAATCCAAATGTTTAATGATTATCGATCCCACAGGGAGTAGATGTTAAATATTGGATTACTGTTTGCATTTATTTGTCTAGAAAACTAAAAGATGTCATTAAGAAGAAAAATGAAATTAATTTAACTACAAATTTAAACAGAGCTATAAAATAAACTTTAACTAATAGAAAATTTATCAATATAATAAAGGTTAGGGTTTTTATCCCTGGCTCAGTTTTAGTGAAAGATCATGTTAATTTCCCTATCACTTTTGATTTTATTCCATTCCCTAAGCATTTTTAGACATATGAAAGTCTCTTTCAAGCACTCGCATAATTCTACCAATCATAATAACTATCCAATTGATTAGCTCTCGCCCCTTGGATAATTAATTATTTTTTATAATTAAGTAAGCCATACAAGGGATATTAGCCTAGGGCTGAAGATAGTATATGATGCTGAAGGGTGAGCTGATTTGGCCAGCCTCAGTCACTGATGTTGAAGATGCTTTGTACAGAGACTCAGAATGTTGTTGTTGCTGAGTAGAATGATATGAAGATGCCAGCTGGACTTACCAATGCTCAGTAATAAGATGTTTAGTAAAAGTTGCTCGATGTTATGAAATGACTCGAGGGATTAACCTATCATAGGAATGACCCAACGAGACCAACTGTCGTTGGATTTTTAATGCTTGAGGCTTAGATGCTCGGTGCTATAGAAGCGAGGCCCGAGTGCCTGTAATCTCTATCTCATAGAAACGAGGCCCGAGTGCATATGACCTTGTGGTCTCTCGGTGTTATGAATGAGGCCTGAGTTCCTATGACTTTGTGGTCTCTCGGCGTTATGAAACAAGGCCAAAGTGCTTAAGACCGTATGGTCTCTCAGTGTTGTGAAATGTGGCCTAAGTGCCTATGACCATGTGGTCTCTCGGTGTTATGAAATGAGGCCCGAGTGGTCTCTTGGTGTTATGAAATGAGGCCCGAGTGCCTATAACCATGTGGTCTCTCGGTGTTATGAAATGAGGCCCGAGTGCCTATGACCGTGTGGTCTGTCAGTGTTATGAAACGTGGCCCGAGTGCCGTTGAATATTTTAATATTGCTCGGCCTTAAATTTTGATGACTTTGTTGATGACAACTGTTTGGCCAGAGTAATGATTGATGTTGAGTTTGAACATTATTGATGTGGATATTTATTTTACTGAGTACCACTTTTGTTGTATTTTTACAAAAGGAAAGGATTTTTATGATCCTGGTAGTGAGTTTGAGCTCCTTTAGTTTGAGCTTAGTAATGTGGGATAGTAATGTAGTGAAGATTTTACAAATATGGAATGTGGGCTTTGAAGGACCAAATTTAGGTTTATCCAATCCGAATGGTGAGATGAGCTTTGTAGTTCAAGTGAAAGACCAAGGTTGTATAGTTTCTAGAATAGATAAAATTTTGCAAGATGCTGGTTAGGTTGTATTTAGCTTTGTGCGTTGATTTATATAGTTGTGTGGTGGATACTTGAATTTTTCCTTGAATTTCCCTTGTTAAATATTCTCCAAATTTTTATGAACAATGATATGCTGTAGAGTATGATATTGTTTGATTTGGCTTTGAATGAGATCTATCATTTGTTGTCTGAGCACGAATGAGTGCTTGTTTGTATTAGTGTTGCTTCATAGTGTGTCTAGTGTCATTTGACAATTTCTACATATTGATGCCGAATGAAATGATCAGCTTGTTTGATTATTTGGATTGATTGATACTTAAAGTAGCATGCATCTTCAGTAAATGGATTTTCCTAATCTCTCAGATGTACCCTTGTCCCGCCTTTGAGTCAGCGAATATTTATGTTCGTTTTAGATTTGCTCCACTGTTGAAAAATGATATGAAGATGTTGCCATGACTTTTGCTTATATAACATTAGATATTCGAGCCTCAATCAGATGCCATGTATTATCCAAGTTTGTGTGTATCTAGCTCTATGCAAATATACTGCTCTAAGACAAATAACTGGATCAAGGTCCCAAAAGGCCATGATTTTTTTATCATTGGTAGTTTTGAGTATCGGCATTGAAGTGCTCCAAGTAGCATTTATGCTTTTGTTGTTTAATTATAGTAATAAACAACAAAAGAACAAGAATCTTGGGATCATTTGATCTCAATTGATGGTCAATCCTTGTGTAATAAATATATCAAATGTAATTTGTGCATATTTTGCATGGAATAATAAGCAAGAACATATATGTATAGATGTGTAAGAGTGCTGGTGTGACAAGTTGTAATTATTCGTATAAGAATAAGATGTGAATAAATAATTAAATAAATAATTGAGAAAGAAAACTTATCTTTTCATATGCTCTTGTCCCTCCTTTGAGTTTGACAAATATTTATGTTCGTTGTTGTTCAGTGGTTGCTGATGTATTTGAAGGTCTCTCCCTAATCTTTTTTTATGTAATTTTACTGTCCAATGAGTATCGTTGCTACTGTCTGAGTTTGAATATGGTAGACTCCTTGGCACTTTGTACTATCTACATCCTTCGAATGTAGTCTGATATGCTTTGATGGTCTAGTGCTTGAACTCTACCTCAATGCTTGACTCAGAGCTCATTATCATGTTTGATATTCGATGTGTTTTTGCTCGAATATGCATTCGTTGATGCTAGCTGAAGATATATGGTCTTTAATTTATAAGATCAAACTTGCTGATGTTGCCAAAAATTTTCCTTTGATTTTCTAGTCCTCACTAAATAATTCTTTTGTTTGTCATCTTGAATTTTCTTGACTCCGGAGTTGCTAACCCTTCTTTTTTCGCTCTGTGAAGACACATTTCAACTAAAGATCCAGTTGAACCTTTCTCTTCAATTTTAAATCTGACTATCTCTAGGTTTCGGATGCTCTGGTCTTCGATGTTCAATGCTTGATGCTGCTTGGATATCCATGGTTGCAATAATGGAGACTCAGATACTTGGATGTTTGAGAGTTGATAGGCTTATTGATGCTCCAACTCTTTGATGTTCATATTTTTTGATGCCCAGGCTTGGATGGCCGATTGTCTCTATACTTTGATGCCTTGGAGCTCATCGCTTGGAACTTAATGGATGTTCGTAAGAGCGAATGTTCGGTATTCGATGCTCGGAGCTCCATTTATCATTTAAGATCTAACTTCTTCTATATATCTTCATTGACTTTTTTATTTTATTTTTATGGATACTTTATCCACCTTACTGATGTTAGGGACTATGGCTCTGTTCGTGCATGAATTCTTCCTAAAGTAAAGCATTTAGTGGTTAGTTGACTTTGTCTTCTTTTATATAGCTTAGTTTCTAGCTATGAAGTCATTGCTTATTTCACATAGATAAGAACCAAAACCAAATGTTCCATTGAATCTCGACTTCCAAGCTAAGTGCTCGAGCTTAGCTAAATGATTTGGATGCTCAATGGATGCTAAACATTTAGAGCTATTTATAATTCAATAATCATTCTCGCTTTATCTTTATCGAGTGACTAACAGCCTATCCTTTCAATTTTCCTTCATTATCAATAGATGCCTGCCTTAGTGGTAAGGGAATTGTTAAAAATTCATCCACCACAGTTCAATTCCCATGCTCAGTAAATTTTTTTAACAGGACTATCGCTGAACTTGCACTCTTTGTATATCCCTCATGTTGTAGATGGAGCTGCTGAATTTCTTGTCTGGTATTACTTGCTTCTCTTGAGTTCTTAACTTCCTATCAGATTGTTGACTTGCTAATTAGAGTTATGTTCGATAAATATGAACAGAAATTTGAATAACGCATTGGGATGTCTGGCTATTTCTAGGACTCGACGCCTCGATGTATGGTGCTTTGTTTGGTGTTGATGTTCAAATTTGAAGCCATTTGTTTGTTCCTTTCTATCTCATTTCTTTTCCTCAAATTCATGTTCAACTATTTCTACTCTATTTTCTCTGTTTACTTTAGCTGTTGGTCTTCTTCATTTACTCAGCTTCTACAAATTCTTGATTGTATTTGGTACTATGAATATGCATGGCTTTCGTAACTTATACATCTGCCTATATGGTCACAGTTTCAGGTATCGAGGAATTAAGATTTCAGCTCGAGAAGTTTGATGAATTTGCTAAGAGTCGGATTCAAGCGCATGACTGTCTCTAAATTTTAGTGGTGAATGCTCGGTACTTAGAGCTCAGCTTTGTCTTACCATTTGCTCTGAATCTTGAACTTCGGATCTGCTGCAGCAATAGCAGAACTTTCTTTGAAACTCAGATGCATCCTTTTTTTCTTTTTTTTGGAATGAAGACTTAAGCTGCTGAAACCTGTCGACTTCCACATCAAACAAACCAATGGATAAGACTCCGTCCTCTCTTATTGTCATTCTTAACGTCCTTGGGTACGTTGATTAATCAAAATTATTATTGTTGTTCATCTTTTGCTTCATCTTTTTGCTACTATCAGATCATAAAGAGCTGACAAAAACACCAAAATATTTTTTATATAATTGGAAGAGATATTCTACATGAATCAGGTGGTGACACTTAAGGCTGACAAACAGTCTTTTCGCTCAAGAGCTTTTTCAAATGGCTCTACTTTGCTTGCATGTGATGGTGTTCAATATGGGTTTTACATTGCACAAGTACCTATCGAAGGCGTTGATGCCTCTATCAGTAAGTCAAGATTGAAAATTGGGATATATTCATATATCCAATGATGAATCTGCTATCTGCCTTGATTAAAACATATATCCGGCAGTGTCATGATCAAGAGTGGGGCAAAGATCATCTTCCAAGAATTATGCTAAAGGCAAAACCATTCTTCATGCACCCATCAGAGACTCTTTCTAATGCAAGTTATGACCGACAAAAGCTGATGAGAGTCATTCGGGTGACTTGGATTTTTGTAATTTTCTTGTTGATGCAATGGCTAATATTGCTATTTCAGCCTTCCTTTTAAAATTTTTGTACACGTTATTAGCCTGCTCCTTGATATGGTAGTTTTGTTTCCACACCACATAAGAATATGGATTCTCTTGGCTTAAATATGCATGTTCTTCAGGATACAAAAATTATGAGTGCCATTTGTACTACCCTCTATCACGTGATGATTTGAGACTTTCTTGTCTTTTGTAAAGCTCTCTTCTTAAGAACGCAGTTTATTATGTAAGGATTTCTTTTGAAGATCCATCGTCCTAGGAAAATATGTTTGAGTTTACTAGAGCAAGGTTTCCAATAAGTAATGATAACTTGATAACTCTTAATTGTATCTTTGCTTGTGGAATCTGCATCAATGAGAAGAACAGGTAAAGGGGCGGGGTTTCCCCTATAAACACTCTGAAGATTAAGTCAGTAATTGTATGGAGAAAATAATAATAAAGCAAGGAAAGTAGAATAAGGGATGTAAAATGAATGTATGATGAGGTGATAATGGGATGATAGCCAAGGCTTGGTAACTATTTCACTCCCACTAACTTTCTTGTAAACACGAGGTTCATCTTCATTCTTGATGAATCCAAACTCTTTGACTACTTCATCAAAATGAAGATTCCAACTCCGAGAAGCTTGCTTCAATCCATAAATGGATCTTTAAAGCTAGCAAACCTTCCTAGAATTCTCAAGATTGACAAAACCCTCCGGGTATGTCATGTACACTTCCTTAAGTAAGTTTCCATTAAGAAACATTATTTTGACATCCATTTGTCATATCTCATAATCATAGTATGCAGCTATGGCAAGGAGAATTCGAATGGACTTAAGCATAGCAACTGGTGAAAAACTTTCATCATAGTGTATACCATGTGTTTGCTTGAAACCCTTTGCAACTAGTCTTGCTTTATAGGTATGCACATTGCCATCCATGTCATTTTTCATTTTGAAAACCCATTTGCACCCAATAGTTTTTAAACCTTAAGGTGGATCAGTCAAAGTCCATACTTGATTATCATACACGGATTGCATTTCTGATTTCATGGCTTCTAACCATTTCTCAGAGTCTGGACTGTCCATGGCCTCTTGGTAGGTTGTGGGTTCACTTTGATCCACAATCATCACATCATTATTATCTATTATGAGAAATCCATATCTCTCAAGATTTTAACGTGTCCTACCAGACCTTTTAGGACCTTATGGTACTTATGTAGATTCAACATTTACTTGTTGATCCCGATGAGGTTCCATATGTGGTATAATGCTATTTTGTGGTTCTTAAATTTCTTCAATTTGTACTTTACTCCTACTAGTTCCTTTGGAAATATGTTCTCTTTCAAAAAAGATGCCATCTCGAGCAACAAACACTTTGTTCTCTGAAGCATTATAAAAATAATATCCTTTTGTTTCTTTAGGATATCCCATAAAAAGGCATTTATCTGATTTAGGTGTGAATTTATCTAAAATTTGACACTTCACATAAGCTTCACATCCCCAAATCTTAAATAAAGATAAACTGGGAGTTTTCTCATTCCAAATCTTATATGGTGTCCTTTCAACTGCCTTTGATGGAACTCTTTTCAAAAGGAATGCAACAGTTTCTAAAGAATAACCCCAAAAGGATATTGGAAGATCTGACTAACTCATCATAGATTGAACCATATCAGATAAAGTTCAATGTCTCCATTCAGATACACCATTCCATTATGGTGCTCCTGGTGGAGTCAATTGTGAAACTATTTTGCAATCTCTAAGATGATCAAGAAATTATTGGCTTAAATATTCGCCATCTCGATCAAATCTTAGTGCTTTAATATTCAAACCAAGTTGATTTTGTACTTCATTTTTGAAAATTTTGAACATTTCTAAAGATTCAGATTTGTGCTTCATTAGATAGACATGGCCATATCTAGTAAGATCATCTGTGAAAGTGATAAAGTACTGATAACCTCCTCTAGCAGTGGAACTTAGTGGACCACACACAACTAAATGTATAAGGCCCAATAAGTCATTAGCCCTCTCACTGTTTCTAGTAAAGGGTGTTTTAGTCATTTTTCCTAATAAACAAGATTCACATGTTTCAAATGATTCACAATCAAATGAATTCAAAATTCCATATTGATGAACTTTTGAAATGCATTTCTCATTTATGTGGCCTAAACGACAATGCCAAAGATAGGTTGTGTTTAAATCATTAGATTTAAATTTCTTTGTATTAATGTTATAGATGGACTTTTCATTTGTGTCTTCTATGTCTAGAACATAAAGACCATGATTTCGTGGAGCATATCCATAGAAAATATTATCATGATAAATGGAGCATTTATTATTCCTAATAATAAATTCAAGACCATTCTTGTCCAAACAAGAAACATAACTGATATTCCTGCTCATAGCAGGTACATAATAACAGTTTTCCAAAATCAAAACAAGTCCACAAGGCAAAGCTTAATCATAAGTTCCTACAGCTAAAGCAACAACTCTTGCTCCATTGCCAACTCGTAGGTCCACCTCGCCCTTAGCTAAGATTCTACTCCTTCTTAGACCCTGCACATTAGTACAAAGGTGAGATCCAGAACTGGTATCTAATACCTAAAAATCAAAAGTCGATAAATTGACTTATATAACATGAATACCTGAAGAGGTAGTCACACTATTAATATTCTTCTTCAGATAATCCATATAGAGCTTGCAATTTCTTTTCCAATGACTCGGTTCATTGTAGAAATAACATATTCCCTCCTTAGATGGTTTTACTTGGGGTGCAGGTTTAGACTTAGGCTTGGGCTTTTGAAAGCCATTAAAAGTCTTGATCTTGCCTTTACCCTTTCCTATCATTTTCATACCTTTCCCTTTGTTAATCATTAGAACATCCTGAGTAGTCTTGATGTTCTTCTGAGCAGTCTTAAGCATCCCATGCAATTCAGAACCAGTTTTGTTCATGCCATGCATGTTATAGTTCATAACAAAACCATCATAAGTTTCTGGCAAAGACTAGAGAATGATGTCAATGGCCAAATCTTACTCTATCTTAAGACAAAGCCTTTCAATATCTTCAAGATGACCTTTCATCTTAAGAACATGGGGAGCCACTGAGTTGCCAGTAGTTAACTTGCAAGAAAGTAATGCCTTTACGGTGCTAAACCTTTCAATTCTGGCTTTCTCTTGGAACATTTCCTTGAGATGGACAATTATGGTATAAGCATCCATCTCCATTAGCTACTTTTGTAAATTTGAATCCAGGCATCCAAGTATGAGGCAAGTGACATCAATAGAATAATTGAGATGCTTACTATGAGCATCCTTTTGAGCTCTAGGAGTATTAACAACTGGTGCATCAGGGGCAGGTTGGTCAAGGATATATTTCTTTCTTTCTTGCTTAAGAACAATTCTTAAGTTTTTGAACCAGTCAAGGAAGTTAGTCCCATTAAGCTTATCCTTCTCAAGGATTGATCGCATTGACAAATTGGATGTTATGCTTGATGCCATTATCTACAACAAATATATATGCAATGTACTTAGTATTTTATCAAGTTATTTTAATGAGGCATAATTATAAATCCCAAAAAAATTTATTCAAATTAATAGCCCTCAAGTTAACTTGTAAATTATAGTGGGTCAAGATCCATATTTCACTATACTCTAAGTGAGCTTTGGCTCATCGCCTAAAGTTATGGTTATTTAGGTAGGTAATTCTTTACCAATTACATCTCATATAACTCTTGGAAGGTATGGGATTTGACATCACATGCCCTGGCTAAAAATCCCATTTGATGCCCTAGGTCCAAAACCCTTTTGATGACCTAGTTAAGTCAAACCATAACAAACGTTTGGAATCACTCTTTTCTAACTTATCTTCCTCAGATGATTTAATATACCCTGCTGTGGTAGACCCATATATAATAATCTAAGGCTTGACAAGTGTTTGAGCATATGGGTGGCATCATGGTGACTTAATATTGAATGAGGGTTCACCTTTATTTTACTTTATTTGCATATTGTTGTATTGTAAACATACATCACATGTATAGCATCACATACATAACATAATAAAGCAATAAATTAAACGTGACATAGCATGGCCCAAATCTAGTTTGATCTTTATAAGACAATATGAAGATCAACGGTTAATCCTAGGTAAAAAGACATCCTTCATGTTGAGCTTTTCACATTGGATCTCCATCTTGAGTTTCCAACTTGGATCTCCATCCTTGGCCTCCTCTTGTATCTCCATGTTGGGTCTTCATTTACCTTACATTACAAATTGTAATCTATACTATTCTATTACTACTTAATAAAATAAAATTACAACAAATGAAAAATGACTCGCAGGCCGTATTTAATAAATTACAACCCATAAAAATAAATAACAAAAATCCAATCACATTGGTCTTAAGGGCCATGCCATGCACCATAAACACATAGAGCATAATATATTAATTTTTATTTAAATAAATTATTATGGTGAGAACAATTTATGTGGCGAATCCATTTGGCGGTCCCGCTAGTAGTTGCCAAAATCTTAACCATTGTAATCATATTACAAGTCATTAGTATGTTCAAAACATGCTAATTTTGTTCAACACTTGAACAAGAACACAATCAATCTTTGCATCTACACTATGCAGATTTTCAGTCGTGCGCGGTCGTGCGACCTGTATCTTATGAAATTGCAATACCGTTTTATGCACGACCGCGCGACCTATACATATGAAATTCTGCACTCGAAAATAACATGTATTTTCCAAAAATTCATACTACAAATGGGTTTTAATCCTATTAAACACCCATAGACATTAATCCAATTAATGTGCATGATTATTTTTTATATAGATTTAATTGAATCACCACATAGAAATGTTCTTATGAAATTTTGAAAACTCCTTTCAAAATCAAATATATATAACATGTATATTAAAAACTCATTTTCATATCTCATGTATATCACATATAACATAGAATAAATCTAATCAAATTGCAAATGGCTCTGATACCACTATAACACAGGAAAAATAAAACTTTTAACCACAAAAACCCTTAACTCAGATCCATGTAATTCAAACTAGATTGATTGAGAAGGTTTCCAAACACTCACCAAGACGATTTCTAGGAAACAATGTTGGAAGGAAGAGAGGGGGTTCACACCAGTGACACCCTACCTCGAGCTTTTCATATTCCTTTATCGAATTGAGATGTCACCAAAAAATCACGCCCTCTATGGTATCCACACGAACAAGATGATCCAAAGCAAAGTAGGTCTGCTAGAACCTATGTTGTCACACAACATAAAATTTCTACGTGTTTTTCTTTTCACAAAAGAAGTGGAGGAAAAAGGTGGAGAAAAGGAGAGTCAACATAAGCTTAGGAAACCCTAGAGAATGAGATGTATTTATAGCTATCCTCTCTAGGGTTTCATACACCTCCACTTACCAAAACAATTTTGGTAAGTTTAAACTTCTTTTCCTATTTTGATTCTAATTCCAAATTAGAATCTTTTCCTTATTTATTTAGATAACTCTTGCCTTAAATAAATTAGGAAATAAATAAATAAATAAATACTAATATATATATATACTTATTTATTTAATCTATGATAGTGATAATTATTGGG
>CATIWM010427279.1:0-18181 GCA_949671775.1 Mallotus repandus | reverse complement strand
ACAATTCTTTACAAATCATGATCATCTTATCTGCTATATAAAGGTGACATCTCACTAATGTTCCAGTAGCTTTGTTGAGTGCAAAGCCTATGATATTGTACAAATCTTAGATCATAGATCTTGTAATTCCCAATTGACATTCCTATGTCTATGTGGATCGATAATAACACTCTTGAAGCAATGGTTTAGATCAACCTGAGTTCATGATTTATTCTAAGCATCCAATCATGTAATTTTTGGCGAAAAGGAAGTACGACTATGAATATCCAGAAGCTGCATTATCGTCTATCATGACACTTTCCTTTATCTCATGTATCATCTTCAACACTTGCCACATTGCTGGTCCAGAAATAAATAAATCTTTGCTTGTATGCAAACTTAGGATGAAAATGAGCCTTTGTCCAGAAATTTTATCCAGAGGCTATGATGATATGCGAAATCTTTGAAATTCAGACATGAAAAGAAATCTGCTTGCTACAGGGCGAGGCAAATCTTTGATTTTGAGGGTCAATGAAATAGTGGTCTTTTGCCATTGCTTCTTGGCCAGCCTTGTAAGAATTGCAGGCTTAATAGATGGTATTTTTTTTTCTTATCTGATATTTAATATGGAAAGACAAATCTGAGCCCCCTCTTTCAATAGTTTAATTCATCATTTGGGACTTTTATTATGCGAAATTTTTTTAGTAGTTTTGGATGTATAATTTCAGAGAGTTTCTTTGTAAGTAATGCAAAAGCCAAAATGCTACAGTTATATAAATAATGCTAGATGTGGTTTGTTTGTTTTCCATTCCATTGGTTTTTTTTCTTTCTTGTTTGTGGTGTTTAATCCGAATTTGTGTTACAGGCACCATCGGATATCAAAAAATGGATTAAAATGATACATAAATTGAAAGTTTTGGACTGAAATGAGACCAAAAGGTCATTTTGGGCCTAATTGAACTTTCACAAAAAATTCGAGGGCCAAATCAAACTTTATTCTTAATCTTTATTGAATTTCAACAAAATTTTTAATTTAAAATATTATTTAAATAAAAATAATTATACTGCTTAATTCAATTCAAGATATGATATTTCAGTACCATAGAATTCAAGATATGATATTTCAGTACCATAGAATTCTAACTATTCTGACGTTCAAAATGGATGAATCCACATATAAGATAAAACTTTTTTAAGACTTGAGGTATTCAAATTTTTTGTCAATTAGACTGACAAATGTTGACTATAAAAATTTGCTATGGCATGTAATTTTTTAGTAAATATCATTTTTGAAAAACTTTAGTTCAAGTTGGATTTTTATTTATTTATTTCATTTTGTATTTTTTTGTTTTTTTTGGTTAAGGACAATGGATTATTTTGAGGAATTATGTGAATCAGTCAATTAGCAATATTTTTATTATACTATTGCCATGGCATGTAATGAAATGGTTAAGATATACAACTAACAACTATAAGTTTTGATAGCTTGAGATAAAAGATATCTTGAAGCAGTATTATTAATGTAAAGCTAATTTCTGTTTTTTGAGTTATGAAAACGAAAATAACAATCCAACAACCCAAATTGTATAATTATTTAACTCATCAATAACCATAATTGAGTTGAGAAATCAGTGACGCTTCCATGATTCGCTAAGTTTGGACAAAGCAATTCGAGAGGAACCACCCTCACTTAATGCCTCCTCACCTGCCTTTTTCATTGCAATGGTTCGCTCCCTAACTGCCTTACCTGCCTCTGACTCCATCAACTCACTAACTCGCTTCTCCACTTCCGATGCGGTTACAAACCAGTTTTCGGATTCGTTTATTGGCAATGCAATTTTAATTTCTTCTACTAACAAGATCCTATTGAACCTTTGCTCTGCGTATAGCGGCCATGCAACGAGTGGCACACCTGCACACACGGCTTCAAGCACCGAGTTCCACCCGCAATGAGTCACAAACCCGCCAACAGAGTCATGATTCAGTATTGCTACCTGTGGAGCCCATGACTTGATCACGAGTCCCCTTCCTTTCGTGCGTTCTAAGAAACCATCAGGGAGCAATGAGTCTAAATCTGGGTCTGGTTGAGCTGTAATGGCTAAACTTTGGTTATTAGAAGGTGGATTACGTACGACCCATAAGAATCTTTGGCCGCTTTCCTCCAACCCATTTGCGATTTCTCGTAATTGTTCCTTTGAAAATAGGCCCAAGCTACCAAAACACAAAAATACAACACTTTTTTTCGGCTGCAGGTTAAGCCATTCTAGCACACTATTATTGGTGCCACCCCTTTCGTTGTTGGTTGCTATTAACGGACCAATACAGTAAAGAGGTGGTGTGATGCCCTCGGGTACGCATAGTCCATTCGATATTGCCTTCACAGCTTTGGGCTCGAGCAATTCAAAGCTGTTTACTATAAATCCTTGGAATTTTGAACAACATTTGGCACAGTCTAGAAAGCATTTGTAGGCTTTGTCATAGCGATCAAGCACCGGTTTTGGCATGTCGGAGGCCAATACTGGTGGCGTACCAGGAACTTGAAAAATAGTGTCTAGATCTTTGAAACTTTTGGTAGTATTTTGATGCAAGAAAGGGAAATTTAAGAAAAGAGCAAGAGCGCTAACACCGGACGTCCAGAAGCAGAAACCGGGGATGTTGAATTCTGTGGCAACAGTCACAGAAGCAGCACAAAAGAAGTCCAAAATCAAGGCGTTAATGGTGTAAGCTTTGGAAATGGATAGAAGGGTTTGGTGGACATTAGGATTACTAAGACGGATGACCTCAAAAGTGAGAGTTTCATGGTTGGGTGCATCTGAGGAAGGAAGAGTGATGGTGGGAAGATGATGGAACTTTATAGAGGGAACATTAGCAGAGACATTAGAAACGTAAGTAACACTGGAGCCAGCATTATAAGGTGCTTCAAGAATGAGTATATGAATAGAAAGTGAAGGACGGGAGGAAAGTATGAGCTTGCCTAGCTCTACCATAGACATCAAGTGGCCTATTGCTGGTGTTGGATACAATACAATAGCAGCTTCCATAGCTGCTTCTTTTCCCTTCTCTCAATGATAATCAATTTTTATATTTGTGGTTTGTGTTGGAGACCAATAAGAAGGGATATGGATATGCCAAGATGGTGGGGAAACACCAATAGTCTCCCAGGTCCGATCTATTTACACACCAAGCAATATATATTCTTTAAAACAATAAGAGTCCATTATTAATATTTTGACAATCTTTTGCAGGTGTCATCATTAGTGCATGAATAATGCTGAACCAGATGTCTATTCCTACTTGTCATGATTTACGATTTATGAATGGATGGCGAGCCATTCCCTGGTGACTGACCATATGGATGAACCCCTATCACATCTCGCAAGAATTTGGAACTAGCACACGTTATTGCAGTACCCTTTTGCTTTTTTCAGAGATAGGGGACCATCCTTACAATAATATATTACAATACTTTTTCTTTTTGTTTTTTTTTCTTTACATCACTATTACATAAGTATGATTATAAATTCAACAATTGCAGACGATCTTTATGCATTAAAAAAAAGCTTCACTTGAGCTTTGAACAGAAAATCTTCAGGACTTCGAGTCTCTAACTTAGTCTGATTTTACAAAATGAAAAAAAAAAGTGCAATTAGCATGAACGAGCAATGTATTAGTGCATGTAACTAGGGGACTGGCTTACATCGCTGGGGCTCTCACCCGTTCTGCCATGTGGAATATCCCCTTGGTGCTCTAGACTTGGACTCAGTAATGGTCCGCACATTAAAATATGATGCCACATGTAATAGATTCAAAAAATACATAATTGCAATAACTAAACAAAAGTACAATGTATTAATACTCTTAAAAGAAAAACTGAAACTAAAAAGGTATAACTTTAAAATTTATATGAAAAGAGAAAATGAACGAAAATTTACCAATAGAAATTGTTAATATTTTCATCTTCACTGTATTCAAAATTTAATTGTCTTGGCTCCTCAAATTTTATGCCACAGTTATCATATGTTATGAGACTTTCACTGATGGTAAAGCCTAAAATTTACTATAATTTAATGCTCAAAAAAATTTACTATAATTTAATGCTCAAAAAAATTTACTATAATTTTTGTGTGTTAAGGTCCCAAGTAAATATCATATAAAATCCCCACAAATTTTAGCAATATATTTGACAGGCAATAATAAAGCACATTGAACTCCAATGATAGTGAATGCACATTGAACTGTCTTGAGTTCACAAAAGCAAAAGACCACACAGGTGAACTTCCGATTTTGAAATGCTACCAGCTCAATACATCACAACGTAGGTGGTGTATGGTGTAACTTACAAATAATATGATAGACTACTATTGCACTTGACGGTCAAAGTCTGACTTCTTCCAGGCAAGATGCATCCACACAGCCGATCATTTCAAAGAGCAACAGTTCCAATTGAATCTTCAAATGCATAGTGCACTAGGGGCTACGTTCAGAGTGGTCACCAAAAATGAGTCCTCACACATTTCTCCCACTATAATCCGGCAGACACCCAGATGAAGCAATTCAGTGCTGCTGCCCGCCGCAGAAATTATGCTACACTCCTTATATATTGGTCAAGAGAAGTATTGAACAACTCACACCTACACACAGCACATACATCTAGTTAAAATTATCTCAATCAATGCAATTACTGAATTGCACTTTATTCAACTCATTTCAGCTCAACCTAAGTTATATGAATTCTTTTTCTACATTCCAACCAAGTCCGGGCTGCTTCTAGTGAAACCATTAAAGCCACTATATTATCTTTTACCACTTTTCTCTATATTAGTTTTACTCACCTGCACCAAATCATCTTGCACTACCTTTGAGATTCAAAAAAAGAACAAAAGTAAGAATTTCAATTACATTTTCAATTCTCAAGTCTACAGCTAAACCTGATAAAATGACCAACTCTGAGACCATAATGTGCAAAACATTTGAATGGACTAAAACCTGCCAAAAAAACCAACTTTCTGTTTCTCCAACCAATAAAAATTATTTGGCTCATTTCGTCAGTGGCAATTACGTTCATCTTAAAACAATAAGTTATAGTTTAATTCTGATGATGAAATGACTAGTGTCACCAGTCCAATATGACAAAACATGTAATTATCCAACTAAATTAAGCATATACATCCATCAACCCCTATTATAAACATCTCAAATAAGGTAAAAAGTTTAACTAGCATAAAAGAACTGAACTTTAGATTCCTAACATTGCATTGTCTCAAAATACCTGCCCAATAGCCCATATACTAGGTGACATATCCACACACAGTAACCAGCAATGATGTCCAGACATTATTTCAGGTCAGCTTGAGCGTTAGAGAAAATAATTAAGCTAAACCCATGAAGGTTTGCAAAGAATTCCGCACTTTCACTTGAGAATCGCCCCACTAAAGTGAGATCTCAAGGGCAATCTAATGCCCAGCAGTTTTTTAGTGGCTTCACTCAAAACTCAAAACTTAAATTCTTCTTGTTGGAAGGAATTGTTATTATTGAACAAAGCAATAACTCCTAAAATATATAATAGATAAATTGAATATATAGACTCGTTCCATTTTCCTTTTCAAATTGACCAGAATGGATGAACAGCTCTAATCCTAGTACTCAGGAATTATCAATTTTTGCGCCAATAAGATCAGCAATTAAAGGTGCTTAAAGTCTTAACTCAGTCATGATCTACATTTTCAAGATAAAAAAAAGTTACCTTATAGGAGATCCAGGAGTAGACAGGGGGTTCTTGACAACGTACTCAACATACAAGTTATAAATGTATTTAAGGGATTCACGTAGATCGCCAGTCTTGGGATGAGTAACCAATATAATCTGCACAGGTAATTAATAACAAATATAACAACTCCATACCCAAAAAAAAAAATGTACATCAAAGATATGTTCAGAAAAATAGAACAGATACGATTCTTGTCAAATCCTCAATTAGTACATGTCCTATAGCTCAAATCTGTATAATTGGGAAACTGGAATTACATTTTTAACAGTTACTATACACATCAATATCTGCATTTTCAGCAACAAAAAAGCAACTACAAGAACATATTCTAACCTTTATCCCAGACGGACTTTCCATGAAACTAAGTTTGTATGTATTGGTACGGAAGCTGTGGAAGGAACAACCTTGTCCTGGAAACTGAGGCATTCCAAGATTTCCTTTTTCCCCACTGCGTCCCAATGAAAAAGGAAGAACAAAAAATTAATCAAGACAAAATGCACATTGCAAACTATAGAGACAAAATGCCCCAACCATAATATAACACTTCTAGTTTGTTTAAACACAAAATTAGAAACTAAACCTGGTTGGATCCATCTTAGCAGTTAGGGACTTGAGAGAGAAAAGGAGACCAAACATGAGCTTATGATCCTGCTGCGCGTTAAGGGTGTGAAGTGGACGGTTCCACTCCCTATAAAGCAAGCACGCACCATCCCTATTAAACACATACATCATGTGCGCATTGTTTCCAGATGCTGTTGGAGCTGGTGGCGACGGACTTATGTCTGATCCTCCAAAGAATTGCATATCTTTACCTTTCTTTGGCGAATTCAAAATTGAATAGCAGCAGCCCTACACAATTGAAATTGGGATAAGAGATCTAGTCTTTTACACAACTTCATAATAAATCTGATATTCGAGAGATCAAAACGGAAAATCTAACTAATATTTTAGCTCATCTAGGAAATGGAGTTCACAGCGAGCAGATTCATAAAAGATTAGATTGCATGATCCCTTTGATTGCTGATAAAGGGAAAAAAAAAAAAAACAGAATCAAACGAAATAAAAGGCTTTGAATATTGTAAACATTTTTGAAAATGTCCATTTAACTAAGATTTCTTGATAGCCAAACAGAGCATAATGTTGGCAGCACAGAGAAAACTTAGACAAGTGAAGGATGATGGCATAGAGATGGAAAAGCATACCTGACAGACGGTGAAGCTAGTCAAGCAGAGACAAGAGGGGGCGAGAGCACTGAAGATGAAAGGAAAAAAAAAGCTGTAGCCCAGAGAAAGAAAAGCTCTAACTAGATTCGTAAACGACGACGTGTTATTTTATTCCTGGGTTTCGTTTAGAGCTTGCAAATTGCTGTTTAAATGACGTCGTTTTCTCCATGACAATGATATTAAAAAAAATTATCTACAAACGATGCACATAACAAAATTTGATTTTTTTTTTTAGTAAAATTTTGGAAAAAGGGGTGGGAATAGATCTTAATTCAAGATCTAATAGTGTGGGAAAATTGTTTAATGCACCTTTTTACTCTAAATTTGAGTGATTGAATTTAACGAAGTGAGTGAGTGTTTTTGTCCATAATATATAGTTTTTTTTTTCTTAGTAGAAATGGTTAATATATGTTAATCTTGTTAATAGAAAATGGGTAAGGCTTCCAACCATGATGATCATCCAGGTTACTTGCGAAAGCAAGGTGTCCCTAACATATAATTTGTCTTTTCAAAACTTGATGATCTTCATTGGCCAACGGTCCCTAAATATTTAAACCAAAAAAGAGAGGTGATGTAATTCAATCTCCTTCTCGTTCATGAATCATGACAGCGTTGTTTCACTTGGTGGCCACCCACTAGCCGATACGTAGCATAAAAGTTATGATCATGTTCTTTGCAAGCAATCAACAATCGTCGTATCATCTGGCCACAGCACTAGCAACTAATTAGCAATTGTAATTGCAGCTGATAGTTTAAAGCCTTTCCAGTTTCATCCATCTGACATTTTGAGAAGCCAATATCACCAATAACTAAATTTTTTAATATTAATTTTTGACAGGAATGATTAACCAGCACAATGGCATTATTTATAGCTAAATTACACTAAAAATTACAGTTGCAGCCTCACTGCACTGCACTAGTGCAGTGCATACACATCAAGGCAGTCAAGTTTTCAGACATGCACATTCTATCCATGATAAGCAACACATACATCGACTGAAACAAAGGAAACATTGTCAACCTGTTTCTTTTTAGTCGAATGTTTGAATTCATAGAAACTAGCAAACAAAAAGACAGATAACCACAACCATGAACCAAAATCGCACAATAAATTATTACAATAGACCAGAGCTCAGAATTCCCATTTCTTCATCTCCATACCATCAGGAGGGCTTCCTTCCACCTTCTTACTGCCCACTTCTTTCCAGTTTGTGGAAAGCACAGTCCCATTTGACTCCACCTATAAAATATAATGGCACAATAAAAACATTATTAGTATCACATCAAACCAGGATGCTCCAAGCAACACCTAAGATGCTTTCTTTCGGAATTTACCAAGTCCTTAGATTAGGTATCACATGCTGTTAAAAAACACAGATGGCCTTTCTCAAAATAAATAAAAAAATAACGCATATGGCACTGGAGAAAAACATTTGAGTATCTGACCAGTTCCTTTTTCTCAATAACAAAAAGCCCCGTGATGAGAACCTAAAAACAGAAACAACAACAAGAAGAACAAAACAATAAGATCGAAATTTCTTACAAAAGATTTCTTCATTGCTCGTCTTGTGTCTTCATCAGCATCTTGATAAATGTCCCGGAAAAATTTATTCAAAGCTGCATCACCGTCTAGTTTTTCATCTTTCTCCTGAAATTCAAACACTCAATTTGATAAGCTTCAGTTTGTCATGAAATTCCACAAGATTTCGAAGGAAACACAACCATATAAGATCATAACATGTAAGCTTACCTCTTTCTTTACTTGAGCTTCAAGTTTGTCCCAATCTACTCTTTTCGGTGTTGATGAAGGATACGAAGGCCTATTTGACCCAGCATCTACACAAAAATCACGCAGCAAGTTGTGCTTAAATAACTGTCTAGTGAAGCAATGAGATTATCACCATTCTAGGGAACAAAGCCCTCCGCCTTGAGAAATTCTTAGAAGTTAACACAGCAGTATCCCAGAATCAATCATAATAATTATCTTGGAAGAAATCACCGCATTCATTCAATAAAAAACCCAGCACATATTTAAACTATTTACATTCAGAAAAATGCTGCTAAGTTCATGATAAAATAAAAATATTCTAATGTCAACATGAAGAATACATGATAAACATGAGTGACAATGTGCACCAGTTATCAATTCATTTTGCCTTTATTTTGAGAAAAGGCTAGGGTTGGAAATAAAATAGGTATAATGCTAACACACTCACATACCTGTGGATATGTTAACCCTTTGTAGAACTGTCGGTTCCTTGGTAAATTCAAGAGATGTCCAGTGGATGGGTTCAGCCTTTGCAAGTCGGATTTCAACCTTCGTAGACAAAACATCATGTCTGCATTTCACAGGTATTATCTGTCTCCATAATATTGGCATCCAAAACAAAGTGGCAAACATTAATTATGCCCCAGTACTACAGAAAAGCTTCAAAAATTAATAGACAGTGAAGAAATAGGTGCCAAAGATCACAGAGGAAAATCAAAGTTCCAAATATATCATTTATCCTAGTTATACATAACACAGCTAGGGAATTCTGAATATTCCTCAATCCTCACACCAAACAAGGAAATATTGATCAAGAAATAATTACTGCTGTTCTGCAAGAAAGTTATTTTCTTAACAACATGAATATTATGCAACACCTTTCCAAATAAGCGTGGCTGAAAATGATAGGCATCTTCACCAGGAACATTGATGCTGACACTTAGCTGCAGCACAATAAAAAAAAAATACAAAGTTATTCAGTGTTCCACCAAGATGAATTATGTCAGACAGCAATTTATTGATGTACATACTATTTGTTCGCCAAATTCAACAGCGACACTGCTGGACGGCAAGCCCTTTGCAAATATAGTCAAAACCACCTCTTCGGGCTTCTGGTAGAATTCATGCCTGCACAAACCATCAGATCAATCACATTTTTGAGCATGTGGGTTCATGATCACAGTAGTTTCTCATTTTATAACTATAATATGAAGCTAAGAAGGAAACAACACAGGAGTGATGCATCAATTAAACAGCAAAAAGAAGATTAAACCTTGAAAACCCAAAAGAAGGGACCAATAAGATTAAAGATGGTGTCATTGGCAAGTTCACTTAGCAATCAAATCAACATAGATCAAGCAAACCCATAATTGCATTCACCTGTATTTCAGTTTGGAAGGAGGTTCCATCAGCACCTGGTTGGAATGGTTGTTCACTGGCTGAACATCTTCCATAGAGACGACATTTTCTGGAGTCTCTGGTTCTTGTTTTGGCAGATTAGAAGTCTCTTCTGCAATGCAATGCTCACATTCTTTGATCAAATTAGTAAATCTAACATCTTGTGGGGCCAAAGAAGCGCCAATCTCTAAAGCTGCCTTAGCTGTCTGAAACTCTTCAAGCTTTATGCATGCAGTGCTGCAACCAGAAAAAAGTCCAAAAGTAAAATCAATGGGGAACAATTTTAATAAACAGAATCAATAAATTATGCACAACTACAGAAGCAGAGATGTGATGTTGTGCTAAACTGGGAGAAGACAGCAGGACAGCATCTAAATATGATTATATATTGGACCTCGTCATGCAACAAGAAGAACATAATTGAGGTTGGGTGAATCCGATGTGTACATTACATAATACATACTCCAGTAAAATTTTAATCAGGTAAGGCAAAGCAAACTGAACAAAGGTTAGGACTATGAACTGATGAAGATATGCTTAAATAAACACTCAGTTGCATTTAGAGAAACAAAAGAAGTTAGAATGTCATTTGCGTTCAACATCCAAGCCAAAAAAGAATTAATAATATGGCTAATCAATAAGGTAATTATTCAATTATACCAAAGGTGCAGTAGTTGGCCTGGTGGATTTTGCTGTTGATGCCACAGTATTCATACTATTAGTTTATATTAATTGTTGGGGTGGGCATTAGTGGTTGTATTGGTGGAAGACTAATAGCAGAAGAGTTAAACCGTAGAGCAGGAATGTAGCTCAGGGTGGTGATGAAGTCAAAAAAGAAAAGAAGGATTTTTTATAAGCGTGCAAGTATTTAGAGAAAGTCATAAAAGTTCTCAAAATCTTCATTCCTGCAGCAGAAAATAGCTTTTTGTCATTTACGGACTCGTTACCATTCTACCAGAAGAAAAATAAGAACAAATCATTATACAGTATGGGAGAGCCATCACTGAAAACCAAATCATTATACAGTATGGGAGAGCCATCACTGAAAACTACAATAAAATAAGAGACAACGTCTAATCGAAAATCATCTACCATGTTGTAATTTGACTAGGCTAATGCAACAATACAGCCCTAAAATCAATCAACAAATATAAAACGGAAAAAAAAATATACAAAGCCAAGTTAAAGAGATTAATTAAAAGATGTATCCTCTAGCAAATCCAATATGTAGTAAAAATCAACTAACCCTTTCCGCAAGTAAGCTTTAGCCATGGAAGGATCCAAGTCAATCGCTCTGTTTGCATCAGCAACGGCCTCTGAACATAACACAAATAAATCAGACCTCTTTTGAATTCAAAACAAACACCAAAAAGAATTGAAAAAAAAACAAACAAACAAACAACAAGGAAAGAGAATAACCAGTAAGATTGCGGAGTTTGATGTTGGCCTGAGCACGGTCAGCGTAAAGCTCGGCGCTGTTAGGGTTTAGCTCAATGGCCTGAGTTAGGAGGCGGGCAGCGAGCTCGTAGTGGTCGTCGACAAAGGCTTCCTTAGCCTTCTTTTCGAGATCGGACGCCATTGGAAAGAAGCCTCTAGAAACAGAACAGAGAGAAATTGAAGAGACTTGGATTTAAGAGTATGCGCTGGACAACCTGTAGAGAATATGATTGACTACTACTTTACAAGAGAAGGGCTCTTATAAATAAAACACACAAACGGAGCGAGCGAAGACTTGAGCTAAGTCTACGAAGAATTATTAAATATTAAAAAAAATTAAATATTTATAACAATTATTAATATTAATGACAACCCATCATTTGTATTTAACTTATTATTATTTCCACATAAATATTAAAATAAGCTATGATGAAAAATTATTTATTTAATATAAAATAAAAATATTTTTAAATATTATCACCTCAAGATGTAAAATATATAATTTTTTTTATAAAAAAAATATGTTATCGTTCCTACTATTAATATTTAACTGATTCGATTTTATCTGAATAAAATTTTAATAATTAATTTAATACTATAATTATATTATTGGTAAAGTAACATTTATTTTCTAGTTTTTAACTTACAAAGAATGATTAAAACAAACTTATAAAAGAAATGAGGCATGGGATATGAACTTTGCTTGAATGGTTGAGCAAATGGGGATATTCATTGATCCAAAGGTGTTTTGATTATTAAATAATGATTAAAACACAAGCAATGAATTTTCTTTTCCTTCTATTGAATGTTTGTGAATAAGAATCCTTTGGTCTTATTCTCATCCATACTCTTTTAGGAAGTTAAGAATAGACTCATATTTTACTTTCCCATAATATTCTAGTCTATTTTTCTTGGTCCATTTTAAGACCAAAAACATTTCCAGGATGGTACAATATGAACATACTTTCACCACAACGCCGCTAAAGGAAATTTCCATGACAATTTCAATGAACAACATATGAATTTTCTTGACATACCATAGTAATAATTTACCTTGGACTATTTTTTTGACTTTTTTCATGTGAATACTTTGCCATAAATAAAAATGTGTTATAAAATTAAAAGAAATACTTGAAAGTGGTCAATAATCTTCAATGCTTTTAAAGATTATTGAATCATTAAAAAAAATTATAAAATTTTTTGAAATTTATTTATAAATTTAAGTAAATATATTTGATTTAAATAAAAATTTGGGAAAGGTACGGAAAATTATTACGTGGTTTCATAATTTTAAATTTTTAAGTACGTATTTTAACGGTTACACATTTGTTCAGTATATACATTAATTTTGTCCTATATGGCGATGACGTGATGCTGATGTGGACATTATGACGCTGACATGATGATGACACGTAGACGCCATGTATACAAAATTAATAGTGTTAGACGCATATACTTAAAAATGTATAACAACTAAAACTGGTACTTAAAAGTGTTATAAAATAAACTTGATTTCCCGTACTTTTTTCTAAAAATTTTGTAAAATTTATTTTGAACTCTAATTTTTTAATTTTATGAAATTATTTAAATTAAATTAATTATTATTAATAAAGTATGTTTGATTTAAATAAATTTAAAATTTAATCTATTTGAAAATTATTTTTAAATGAAATGAATATAACGATGGAATTGAGCTAAATAAGAGTTAATTTTTTGTTATTTTGATCTAGAAGACAATGTTTTAGGGGTTGTTGCTATTAATGAATAAGCTGCAAAAGGAAAGGATGATTGGCAAAACAGCAACTACTATCATAAACAAAACAGAACTAGTACACCGTTTCGAAGATGTTTGTTCAAAGGTTATATCTTTATGCAATTTTAAGTCTTTGAAAGAAGGAATTTGCATTCACAGCCCAATAATCAAATTGGGTCTTCAAGATCATTTGTACTTAAACAACAATATGCTCTCTTTTTATGGTAAATGCTTCAGTGTCGAATATGCACGCCAGTTTTTCGACGAAATGCCGTACAGGGATG
This sequence comes from Mallotus repandus, assembly GCA_949671775.1. Classification (NCBI taxonomy): domain Eukaryota; kingdom Viridiplantae; phylum Streptophyta; class Magnoliopsida; order Malpighiales; family Euphorbiaceae; genus Mallotus; species Mallotus repandus. The sequence goes on along the minus strand of CATIWM010427279.1, from coordinate 4,572 downwards.
TTGTGTCGTGGACAGGGATTCTCTCTGCTTATACGAGGAGTGAGAGACACGAGGAGGCTCTTGATATCTTTGATTTTATGATTCTTTCTGGTCCATATCCAAATGCATTCACTTTCTCTAGCATTTTACGTTCGTGTTTAGCTTTAGGAGAATTCAGTTATGGAAAACGCATCCATGCTTCTTCAATTAAGCACGGCTTCGAATCAAACCAAATTTTGGGTAGCTCTTTGATTGATTTTTACTCTAGGTTTGAATGTACTGAGGAAGCGTGTAAAATTTTTGGTTACATGGACAGTGGTGATACGGTATCATGGACGACGGTGATTGCTTCTTGTGTACAAGCTGATAAGTGGAGTCAGGCTTTGCAGCTTTACATGGATATGATAGAGGCTCGGGTTTTCCCAAATGAATTCACTTTTGTTAAACTTTTAGCAGCATCTAGTTTTCTTGGTATGTACTATGGGAAATTGTTTCACGCTCATATGATAGTTTTGGGAGTTAATCTGAACTTGGTAGTGAAGACAGCACTTGTTGATATGTATTCAAGATGCCAGAGGATTGAAGATGCCATTAAGGTCTCAAAGTTGACATCTGAATATGATGTATTATTGTGGACAGCTATTATCTCTGGGTTGGCTCAGAACCTAAAGTACGAGGAGGCTGTTGCTACTTTTCACAAGATGGAGTTCTCTGGAGTCTTGGCAAATAATTTCACATATTTGAATATGCTGAGTGTTTGCTCATCAATTTTATCTCTGGATTTAGGAAGACAGGTTCACACCAGGGTGATAAAAGCAGGTTTGGAGGATGATGTACCCGTTGGAAATGCACTTGTTGATATGTATATGAAATGTTCTTGCAGAGTGGATCATGGGCTGAAAGTATTTAAGGGGATAAAATCTCCTAATGTCATATCTTGGACATCTTTGATTGCTGGTTTTGCTCAACATGGTTTTCAACAGGATTCTTTAAACTTATTTGTGGAGATGAGGGCCGTTGGAGTGCAACCAAATTCTTTTACTTTGTCTATCATTCTTAGGGCCTGCAGTGCAATAAGATCTCCAAACCAAACATTGAAGTTACATGCATATATAAAAAAGACCAAGGCGGACTACGATGCCATTGTTGGTAATGCTCTTGTGGATGCTTATGCTGGATCAGGGAGGGTAGATGATGCGTGGCGTGTGGTAAGAGATATGAATCAAAGAAATGCCATCACATACACAAGTCTTGCCACAAGACTCAATCAAATGGGCCATCACGAGCATGCATTGAAGGTAATTCGTCACATGTTCAATGATGATGTAAAAATGGACGGATTTAGTCTGGCATGCTTCTTTTCAGCGTCAGCTAGCTTGGGCAGAATAGAAACTGGCAAGCAGCTTCACTGTTACTCTGTCAAATCCGGCTTAAACTGCTGCATTTCAGCAGCAAATGGCTTAGTAGACTTGTACGGAAAATATGGACTTGTACATGAAGCACGCAGAGCATTTACAGAAATAACAGAGCCTGATGTGGTGTCTTGGAACGAATTGATTTCAGGATTGGCGTCAACTGGACATATCTCTTCGGCGCTTTCTGCTTTCGATGATATGAGGTTAACGGGAGTCAAACCAGATTCTGTTACATTCTTGCTGGTGCTTTTCACATGCAGTCATGGAGGCTTAGTGGACTTGGGTCTCCAGTATTTCCACTCTATGCGAGAAATGCACGACGTAAAACCACAATATGATCACTATGTCTGCTTAGTTAACACCCTTGGACGAGCTGGCAGGCTGGAGGAGGCAATGGAAATTCTAGAAACTATGCCTTTTAAGCCAGATGCTTTGATCTACAAAACTTTGTTGGCTGCCTGCAGGATATATAGGAACGTGCCTCTTGGAGAAGATGTAGCAAGGCGAGGTCTTGACCTTGATCCATCAGAATCTACATTCTATGTGCTGCTTGCCAAATTGTACAATGATAGCGGCCGCTTTGATTTGGTTGAAAAGACTCGCAATTCAATGAAAGCTAAAGGGTTGGCCGAGATCGGGCAAGGTTCAAGCAGCAGATAACAATGATGCATCTCTTCCGCACAGGAAATGACTAGTTTATTAGATACAAAAGATATATGAGATATTGGAATCCTCACGAATCGGTATATTTCATTGAATATATATTGAGAGATTCGTACTACAAAATATTAAATGGAGGAGAAAGATAATTGCTTCTTTCTTTACACTTCTACCATCTGAACTCAAGAGACTCGATAAAATTTACCATCTGAACTCAAAAGACTCGATAAAATTTGGGACCGATGCCCCTGGAAGGGGCACTAGTACTCATATCATGCCCCGTATAAAGTTTTCAAAGGCGCACAAAATACATACTGATCAATTCAGATTTGAGGCAGATCATGTCAATTGTAACAGAAAAGCACGAATGAGATTTGATAAAACAACTTCTTGTAACATCCGCTCTTGTCAGGATTATTAACTGAAGGGTTCTGGCTGTTGTCTCATGAAAACCCTATTCAATCTGGTAAACAGGAATTACAAGAGAATAAACACAAACAATAAACTAAGAACAATGGAACAGAGCCAACTCTGAACTCAATGTTTCTCAAAATGAGTGTCCACCGGACATTACTCCTTTAACTCTGGTTGACCAGAGGTGACTGCAAGTGCATCCTTCTCGGATTGTACAGCCTCAAGTGTGTTGTAAAACTCCTCAGGAAGAGGTCCAGGTCGATGCAAAGGAACATGCTTTGGAACTGGCGCGTCATTTTCTATTACCTCACATTCATAATCATCAGGAACACCCCAAGGATCCCACTCTGCAACACAACACAATAAACAAGGCAGCTTTTACTCATCAAAAATTACTATATACTTAACATATCAGTAGAAGAATGAAGTAACAATAAAATATGAATATAGCACTTGCGGCACACTTCGTCGAAGATCTTAAATTTACTAATGAAGGTGTTGAAAACAAATTTAGTGATATTCAAGCTAATGAAAACAAAGCTAACGACTGCCAATGCATATTCCATGAAATAGAATAATCCATTTGTGAATTACGACATCTATTGCATTCACTAAATATGCAACTTAGCCTCTATTCCACTGTTCTTCGTAGTTAAAAAGAAAAAACTCCAAATGCCAAATACTAAGTTCCCTGAGCAAGTGGAAGAACTATCACTAACTAGCTCAAATGTCTAAAAGAAAATATAACAGCAATTCTTCAATGGAACCATCATTACCTCAATGCCTAATGACCAGCAAGCTCAACAGCGAAATCACAGAGCACGTGCCAAAAATGCCACTCATATAGTCCAAGCCCAGCACTCTATCAAACAATGGCAAGACTGATGTTGCCTTCAAATTATTCTCTTGTTTATGGGTTCCATCACACATTCAAGCGAAAAAAAAAAAAAACAATGCCATGGATACGAACTAAAAATCGAGCATTTCGTCATAGAGTTGATTTCCTCGTTATTTTTATTTTTTTTCAATCCAGCAATTGAAAAAGAAAAATCACAAAAACAATTCAAAATCAATAACCAATAAGCAAACAAACAGGACAAAAAAAAGCACATAAATTACGGACCTATCATTTTCTCGATGAGTTTAAGCTCGTCTTTAGCCTCCTCGATGAGCTCCTCGACTTGGCCGCAACCAAGCTTTTGCTCGATCATTTCCCAATCCTCCTCCTCTTGACATACTTTCAGCCTATGCCTTGTAAAGCTCTCCACCGCCTTTCTATATCCTTCGTCTTCAGGCACTGCTTGAATTTCTTTTAGGGTTTTGCTATAGAGACTGATCAATACCTCTCTAGCGTTGGGTACCACATCTAGACCTGCGATCCCTGTGGTGTGCTTCAATTTGGCCATCAATGGCCGTGCAATCGCCCGAAGGAACATCGTTAATTTCTGTTCCAATGAGCCACCGGATCTCTACTCTTTTTAACGTTTCGATCTTCTGCTTCTACTTCTACTTCCCACTCGGTTTTTTCCTCTGTAGTAGGAGAGAGAGAAACTGTATGGGAGATGTAATCACTAAATCTTGACCGTTTATTTAGTTGGGCTTCGGAAAAGACGCTGGGCTAGACGGTGGACATCTGGATGTTAAAGAATGTGAGTGATGAGACTACGTGGTAGGTCATGCTTTTATCGGGCCTGAGATCCATTTGGGCTAGGGACTAGCGATTTTTTAACCTCATTTTAAATGTTGTTTTTTTTTTTTTTTTAAAAGATTTATGTTGTGTTCTGAATGTGAGAAGATGAAATTGCATTCTGCAACCTTAACCTTGCTTGCTTCATAGACCAATTTGACAACAACAATAGCGGAGTTGTAAAAGATCGCTTGATTTTTCTCGAACTACTAGTAAGCAAATTGATCAGCCGCACAATAAAATATCATAAATTGGATAATTTATTAAATTAAAAGTTGTTAACTTAATATTTAAATTTTCAATAAAAGTAAAATTACTTTTATTAGTGCATATTTCAATTATAAGAATATATATATATATATATATATATATATATATATATATATATATAAATTATAATATAAATAAATATTTATA
>CATIWM010427253.1:0-10308 GCA_949671775.1 Mallotus repandus | reverse complement strand
AACAAACAAGGAAACCTAAAATGCATTTGGAAAACAAAATTAACATCCTAAGAACATAAAAACATAAAATCATATGCAAAATAAACAATATAACTACTAAAATACTCCTAAATAAGTATGCATTTTTGCATTGCATCAGGTCTGAGACATTATGTTTGGCTTGCTTTGGCACCCAGTCTCATGCTTTCACACTCTTATGTTTGACTTTTTTAATGAAGGCTATAGCCAATCGAGCTTTATATAGCTGCATATGATACAATGCTTTGAGTCTCTAACTGTCCAGAGCAGTGAGGCTGTTGTGCCTTTACTGAGCCCATTACGCTTCAGGCAGTTTGGATTCAATTGCTATTTGCAGTGATTTGATTTCCATTTCCATAGGGAGTACTGCTTCAGATCCGTACACTAGTGAGAAAGGAATGGCTCATGTTGAAGTTCTAACTATTGTTCTTTATCCCCATAATGCATATGGTAGTCTATCTGCCCAATCATAGTAAGTCTGAGTCATCTGTGACAATATTTTTTGATGTTTTTGTTTGCAGCTTTGACTGTCCCATTTGCTTGTGGTCGGTAAAGTGAGGATTTGTGATGTTCCACCTTATAACTCCTTAGTAATTCCCTCACTTCCCCTTGGAACTGAACACCGTTATCTAAAACTATGTGATGGGGAATCCTATATTGGCAGAATAAGTTCTTTTTGATGAACCTTGCCAATTGTTTTGCCCTCAGTCTTGTGTATGATTCTACTTCGACCAATTTTGTAAAATAGTCGATTGCGACTAGGATGAACCTGTGTCCGTTCGAGGTTGTTGGGTAAATTTCTCCGATTATGTCTAACCCGAATGCTAAGAAGGGCCATAAAGAAGAGATAGGGTGCAACTTTGTTGGGGAAAGATGGCTGATATCCCCGTGAATTTAGCACCTATGGCACCTTTTTATGAATCTGATGCAGTCTTCCATAATCGTCATCCAAAAGAACCCTTGTCTTATTAACTTCGTAGCTAGAATTGTGCCATTCATGTGTAGACCATCGACACCCTCGTGCACTTTTTCCATTGCTCTAGCAGCTTCTATCTCATCTAGACATCTGAGTTGTATCCCGTTTGAAGTTCTTCTATATAATACACCCTGGTGTGATGTGAATTTTGATGCCAGTTGTCGGATAACTGCCTTATCTTTTTTTACTGCCTTCTCAGGGTAAATTCTCTTTGTGAGGTATTGTTGTATATCGTAAAGTATGAACCACCGACACCCTCTTGTACTTCTTCCATTGCTCTAGCAACTTCTGTCTCATCTAGACATCTGAGTTGTATTCCATCTGAAGTTCTTCTGTATAATACACCCTGGTATGATGTGAATTTTGATGCCAGTTGTTGGATAACTACCTTATCTTTTTCGACTGCCTTCTTAGGGTAAATTCTCTTTGTGAGGTATTGCTGCATATCGTAAAACCAGGGTTTGTTGTTTGCTTTTGTTCTGCTATTATAAGGCATGTGTGGCTAGGTTGCTCTGATTTGAGTAGGATTAGAGGCTTCAAGGGCATTTTGGTCGGTCCTTCCTATACTAATGCTAGGGAAGCGAGTGCGTTTGCCATTTGGTTATAGTTTTTAGGGAGATGGATAAATTTGCATTTTTTGAAAAATAAGGTGAGCTACTGCAGGTGGCTTAGGTATGGCCTCAAGTGTTGTTCTTTTAGTTCCTGTTCTTCTGTAGTTTGATTGATTACCAACATGGAATCCCTAAATATTTTGACTTCTGTCACTCCTAGAGCTATTAAAGCTTCCATGACAAGTGCAAATGCTTCATATTCTGCGTCGTTGTTCGCAACCCAAAATGTTAGCTTCTTAGCAATTGGCACCACTTTGCCTTCTGGTGTTAAGAGTATGATCCCAACTCCTGCTCCGAATTGGTTGACTACTTCATCAAAGTACATTCGCCATCCCTGCACCTCAATTTCCGTACTAAGGTCATCTAGGAAGTCTACTTAAATTTCTTTTGAATCTGGAATTAGTTGAGGCCTAAGAATTCAACGACTACTCTCCCTTTCACTGTCATCTTAGTCAAATACTGTACATTAAATTCTATGAGTAGAACGAGCCACTTGGTGAGCTTTCCCGCTAGGGATGGAGCTTTATAGAGATGCTTTATAGTATCCATTTTGGACATAGCTTGAATTTTGTATGATTGAAAGTAATGTCTGAGCTTCTTAATTGCCCATACCATTGCTAGACATATATATTCAACTAGACTTTACTTTTCTTCATAAGGTAACATTTTCTTGCTCAGGTAGTAGATTGCATGTTCTGCTTTTCCTTCTCCTTTTTAGGTTAGCATTGCATTGATTGCATTCCTTTAAATGGCTAGGTACAAGGTTAATAGCAACCTGAACTTGGGTGGTTTTAGAACTAGTGGATTGGCTAGGAAGTTTCTTATATTGTCGAATGCTTGCGGACACTATTCATTCCTTACGACTAGTTAATATTTTCTGAGTACCTTGAAGATGGGCTAGCAAACTACTATTAATTCGGCGATGAACCTGCTTATGAACTCAAGCTTCCCTAGAAACCCTCTAATTTCTTTCTCTGTTTTTGCCACAACATTTCTCTTATTGCTTTCGCTTTATCTGGATCTACTTTGATTCTATTCTGGCTGGCAATATACCTCAGCATTTTGCCTAAAGTTACCACGAATACGTACTTCTTAGGATTAAGCTTAAGGCTGTACTTTTCAACCCTTCTAAGGATTTTCTCGAGAGCAACTGGGGGCCCTTCTCTAGTTTTTAACTTAACCATCATGTAATCTACGTACACCTTGACTTCTTTGTGTATCATGTCATGGCACATGGCTGTCGCCATTCTTTGGTAGGTTGCACCTACATTTTTTAGGGTGAAGGGCATTACCCTGTAACAGTTTGTACCCCGTTTTGTAATTAAGGACATCTTCGCTTTGTCGATGATGGCCATCAAAATTCGATTGTATCTAGAAAATCCATCCATGAAGGAAAACATTGCATAAGAGGTAGCATTGTCTATCAACACATCTATATGAGGCAAACGGAAGTCATCCTTTGGGCATGCTTTGTTTAGATCCCTGTAGTCAACACAAATTCTGACCCTTAAGTCTATCTTTGGCACTGGCACAATGTTTGCTAACCATTTTGGATGGTCTACCACCTCTAGGAATTTAGTCTCGATCTGCTATTTGATGTCTACTTTTACTAATTGGGTCCATTCTAGTCTGAGTCTTCTCATCTTCTGCTTTTTTGGTTTAAACCCTTCTTTGGTAGGGATGTAGTATTGAGTGATATCTCTATTGATGCCAGGCATGTTTTCGTATGTGCAAGAAAATACTTTTAAATATTTAATTAATATTTTTTCAATTTCTCTCCTCTCTTCAGGGATAACATCTCTCCAAATATCCAAAATGCATGGTTCACTTTCTATGCCAATGTTAAATGGTTCAGTGCATATGGAATGAATGCTAAATATGCAAGTGTTTTGATCAATGCAAAGCATATTACCATCAGAAATGACATCCAGCAAGTAAGCTAAATTTGATTTAATTGCATCAACTTTAGAGTTCATTACATCATCAGTTTCAAATAAAGGAAAAACCTAAAGTCCTCTAATTAATAGGCGCTTCTGTCTGCGGATCACCCACTGCTTGTAGGTCTTGTTATTAAGATCGTCCTAATCACTGGTGGTAAAATGATGAATGATTCTCCTTTGCCATGTTGTTCTAAAATGGTCGATCAATTTTGGAGATAATCTTCCTCCTGAGAAGTCCACAGGCCCAGATGGCACGTGCTGTTTTAACCCATACTATCTTATTACCAATGCTGGGTAGTAATGGATGCATAATTTGAATCTTGAGATTGTTACGCAATTCACATACATGCATAAAGTTACATGCTCTAGTCTCCACCAAGACATGCTCAAGTCTCCACCAAGGGCACCTCCAGGTTATCATCTCTTCTGGGGCACTTTTTATACTCGCAATCCATTGCTTGGCCGAGATATATGCTGACCGGCCACTGATATCTTTAATGTTTCTTTCTTGGTGGTTTCTTGGTTGGTATTTAATCTAATTACCCGTAGGTTTTCCCAAAAGGCTTAGCTTTTCTTATAGACAAATTTGAAGTAGTAGTAGACTTCCAATAAAGCTTGAATGCTTTCTAGTTTTGTAATCATCCAAGCCCTAAATGGTTTCTGCCAAGATTAGTGGGAAGGAAGTCATTCCACATTCTATGGCTTCGATCATTTTGAGTATCTTGTAGTCTCCCAATCCATCGCGTGACACTGTGAAATATTGAGTGAAAAGATAGCAAGTGAGAAGTCATGTCCACAGTAGGCTTCTTTGCTCCTTTGTCGTCCAGGCATTCAAGAGCTGTAGGGGAATTAATTGTTTGTCTGTAGTAACCAATTCATCAAGTTTTTATGGGTTTAGGTTAAAAAGTGTTGGTCCAAATCTAGGATATTTGATATATTGGTCAATGAAGATTGCCTCTTCAATTACGGTAGGGGTGCATCCTACAATGGCATTAAATTCCTCGTATAATGGACATAGCTCCACAACATTCATTCGGAACACATGCTCATATGGATCCTATAACAACATTGATACTTGTAAGAGGTCATGGTTAAGGCGTACATGATGGAAAGTTTTGATGCATAGCATTCTATAGGATTGTAGGCTTTTCCAGTCGGCCTTGTCAAGGTTGTGTAGAAAATGTCGAGTAAGACTTGTTTGGTCTTGGAGATTTTTGACCACAGTGCCATCTTCAAGGAAGCTTTGAATCATGACCCTTATTTTTCTATAATTCTGGCGAGAAGACTCAAGCTCATGGTCACTCATGTTGAGATCTTGTTTGCAACACATTAGTGAGATAGAATAAACAAATGATGAATGATACATGCATGGGATGCGCTTGAAAAAGAATATGATTAGCATGTATGCATGATGTGCTCATGCATAGTCTAATTATGATGGATGCAGATGGCTGCAAAAAGACATGGTTAGTATATGTTGTCTATATGTATGTTATGTATGCATGATCTATGTAAAGGATCATTAGCTTTTCCTACACAAGGAACAAACCAATCACAAGCAAGCTCTCACTTCCATCCTCATTGCTCCACCAGGTTATTGAATCTCTTTCTTAGGTGGGCTTTGACTCGATAGTCAGCAGGGGACTATGGTTCTGCTCTTAGACTAGGTTGTTTTGATTTGCTTTGATGAGAATCAAGAGATAAACTAGGGAACGATACTCAAATGCACTGGAGGTAAGCATATAATATCAATGTAAGGATCAACCGTTGGGTCACAAATGGCGTCTATAGTCCTTACATGGCCACATGTGTAAGGGCTACAGTCAATAAGAGGGGTCCAGTTTCATGTCCTCACATCGATATTCGATATGTTTACTAAGAGGCATGAAAGTATTATTTAAGAGTTTATGATTTGATTCTTTCAATACAAATGTCTGCAATCTAGTTGCATTCCTAACCCATCTTTTTGATTTGATAGGGACAAATGGACGACGCTCGTAGGTTCTGTTAGTGAAAGATGTCACTATTCACTAATGATGTCAATTGATGATGGAAACTAAAAGTGTCATAGCATTTTTGAATGTTAGGTCAAACAGATAGCATCAGGGCTAGCATGTAAAGCTTTGTGGGATCCTAGCGGAGATTTCTATTGGTTTATTTACATGGGTTGAGTCGAGGGTATAAGGCTAAGGGCTCCTTTAGCGATAATAGCCCCCTATGATTAGGGTTACAGACTCTGGTTCGATGAGTCCAGCGAAACCATTAGTAAAGGCTAAAGGTGACAAATTCGAATCGGTCACCCTATGACTCGTATGGAACCATAGTGGATCATTTTTTGTCATTATTGGCTGATAGGGACCAAGGGTTCATGTGTGATTATGTAGTGCAAATGCAATGGTGGAGGGCTCCACATGATTGTGTATTAAGTAATGAGAAATAGTCATTTTCAAATTGATCTCTCTAACCAAGATCCCTAGTGGAGTTTCCACTGTGAGCGACCTGAGGTATTGTGAATTCCGAGTGGGACATGGCAACTTTTTCAAATGGGGCATCCGTTCCATTTACGGTATGGGGACAAATGTTTGGTCTAGGGGGGATGCGAGACAATTTTGTGTTTGGAGTCCCCACCTAGTTTTTAGAAAACCAGAAAAAGATAAAAGGGACGGCATCGGGTCACTCAATGAGTATCGTTCCCAGCAAAGATTCTGAGCCCAGGAGATCTCATCTGCTTTTTGACTATTTCTCATTTTAATACTAAATATATGGCTACTGCAACACCCTAGTTTTGATAATGACAATTGATATAGATGCATTCACATAAGGACATTGATAATAACAAAAAGTACAAGAAATTCAACATAATTATTTACAAGGCTTTCCTAGTAAATACATACGAAAGCGAAAAAGTGCAGAAATGTAAATCTAGTCCTAATCTAGAATACACTTGCAAAACAGAGGTTAATATAACTATGTGCAATTCCATCTATTAATCCACTTAGACAACATATAAGCACAATGAAGATGATTAATGCGTCATGAATGATTAAATAGATGCATGTAGTTTATCCTCTAGCAAGGATTATTATAAAGCACATCTAAAAGATGATGATTACATCATTGGACTGCAATATCGAAGCTCTAGCTTAGATAAGGAGCTTTCATGTTCATTGGATGCATATTGATGCAAAATAACAATTAATTATGAGCAAACCAAGCAATGATTATTAAATTAGTATGCAAATTGCCAGTCTCATCACACTATCATAACAATTTCTCAACTGCTGGTGGCGATAAAATAAAATGCAAGATAGTAAAATAAACATGCAAAAATGATTATTTGGTCCTCAGATTTGACTGAACTTGTTTTGTGTTTTTGAAGCTTTAGCTTCAAGAGATTTTCAAGCTTTCCTCATTGAGAGGTTGAAAATGACGTGTGAAATGCAAATTCGTATACCTTTGAAGCATGCTTTGATAAAGATGAGGGTGGTTTTTGTGCAAAAGTGGTATAAAAATCCTATGAAAAATGTAGAGAGTGTGATAAAAGTATATGGATTGGGGCTCCTAAGCCTTCAATTCGACAGTGCTACGGTGCGTGTGTGGCTCTTGCTTTTTTTTTCTTTGGCTCTTGCCTTTGCTCCTAGGCTCTTGGCTTTGCTCCTAGGCTCTTGCCTTTTCCCTCTCATCTCTAGCCTTGCTCTTTCTAGGCTTTAGCCTTTTCTCTCTTCGCTCTAGCCTTTCACTCCTAGGCTCTTACCTTTTCTCTCTCGGCTCTAGCCTTTCACTTTTATGCTCTTGCCTTTTCTCTCTCGGCTCTAGCCTTTCACTCTTAGGCTCTTGCCTTTGCTTTCTCGGCTCTAGCCTTTCACTCCTAGGCTCTTGCCTTTTCTCTCTCAACTTTAGCCTTTTACTCCTAGGCTCTTGCCTTGCCAAAATGGGAGGTAGAGACCTCTATTTATAGGCAAATGTGCCAAAACATATGTGAAAAATAATGAAAATGCGCGTGATCATATGCCTTGGAATGCCTGATCATGTGAATAGGATGCATGATCACGGCCCTGGGGCGCGTGATCACGGCCATGGGGCATATGATCATGCGTTCTAGTGCGTGATCACATGCTCTTGCACATATCACGCGACCTTCCCAGGCTCCAATTGCGCTATTTTCAGGGGTGTTTTTTAGGGGTTTCCATACGTGTTTTCGAGGTTCGTTTTATCAAAATTGGCTTCCATTTTCACGCAGGAGCAAAATGTGTTCATGTGTTATCATGTGTTGCAAATCCGCTCAAGCGCTACTTTTCGGGGTTACGAGCACTATTATGGGGTCACTTCTGGAAGTTTTAAGGGCCTATGGATGTGTTTCTGACGTTTGTTTTCTCAAAATTGACTTTTAATTTTCATGAAGTTGAACTCGTTTTGAGCAACGTTTGCTTAAAACGAGTGACTTATCACTCCGATTATTCGTATTTCATGAAATTGGGGTGCAAATTAATGATTCAGAGGTTGATTTTGCTCAGTTCGAGCATTTTCATATTCTTGGCACACTTCTGAGGTGGTATGAATGAATAGACACTTGTCATATTCGGAGAGATGTTTTCATCACAGGACCATTTTGGGGACAGTCAAAATTTAATGTATGACAATATGCATGTTAAATAATGAAATATGAAAAATAACACCAATAAATTAAGAGAGAGGAGAGATGAGAATGACTAACACATTCGATGAATAACATCTCCATGATTGCTCCAAATTCTGAGTTTTTGGGCAATAAAAAATTTTATTTGTAAAATGAAAAAAATAACTTAAAATCAAAAATAAAGTTAATAAAATACTATAGAAGTGAATTTGGCTTCAAAAAGAAATAAAAATGGATATCATTGTAAATTTTAATAGAAAAATAGCTTAAAAAGCCTAAATGAAAAATGTTTGAAAATGAATTCTAAATAAAAAGGATTTTAGAAAGTGTTTAAAACTATCATTTGATTAATTATATGAACCATTAATTCACAACATGAGTCTCCATCAAGTTAGGCCTCAAAATGTGAATTTAGTACCTTAGATGGGCATTCCCATATTATGAATTATTAGTCACATAATTAAATCATTTTATTTTAAAAAACTATAGAATAAAAGAAAATCTGATCCATATCCTTGCATTTGGATATTTTTGTGATCAACAAAGAACAACACAAATATCACATAAAAACATAATATTTATAAATGAATGCTTAAAGAAAATGTAAATTTCCATATAAAAAGTGAGAAAATGAAACAGAATTCATTTATTGAAAAGGAATTGAAAAATAAGTGCAAAAGATTTAATTTTATTAACCAAAAAAGAAAAATTATCCATTAAAAGAAGAAAAACAACTTTTGGTATATTTTGGTTGTTTTCTGGTTGATTTTTTATCGTTAGCAGCAATTGAAATACAATTTAAACATAAAAATAAATAGAAAACTTGATGAAATGACAAGATAAAGCGTAAATGAAACCAAAAGGAACATGTTATAGTAAGATTACAAATTATATCAAATGAAGAAAGGAGTATAGGTAGTGATTGCAAATAAAATGCAAAAAATACATAGATAAGGCATAGAAATAAAGATAAATGAGGGTTAAATGTAGAGATTAAGATGACAATTAGAAATATAATAACATAAATCATAAATTGATAATTAAAATAGCAAATGGAAATAAGAGGTAGCAATTAGTTACTAGTTTAAGATTGATGACAAGAGGTATATATAATGTAATGGATGATGCTAATGCAATGCATGCTCACACAAGCATTAAACAAATCTGGGGTGCATGCAAAGTATGATGCATGATGCAAATTCGGGAAGCATGAAAATATGCAAGTGATGCAAGTCGGGTAGCATGCAAGTATGCATCTAGAGGATCTAAAAATAAGCACACGCATGGTAGTGATATGCATCAAGCAAGTGATATGCATAAAGGCACATGAATGCATGAAAATGCAAAAATGCAAAAGAAATAGAGGGAGAAGTAGAGAATAGTATATAAGAGTAAAGAAAAGGTTAGTAGTAATAATAAAATAATATTAGATGTGAAATAGACATAAAAATGACAAGAAAAGGATTCTTATGAGGTTAGAGACACTAAATAAGCACAAAATAGCATTTAAAAGCTATACTTGGGACATAAACTTAACATTAATACAAAATGGACTTAACCAAAGCATGAAATATAAAATTAAAGACTCACAAGACTCTAAAAGTGAAATAAAGACACACAAATAAGGCACTTGTGTTTAATATGGTGACCACAAGCACTATAAATGCAAACTTTGTACTTTAATAATCTCAAATCAATAAAAAGTTCACAAAACGCACAAATAATGATCTATGATGAAAAGCACAATCAAAATGACTTCTAAATGGTAAAAACCCTAAATTAGAATACAATATATGCATATTAATATCTCAGCAAGATCACAACAACAATCAAGGTCCAATTAAGCATAATCAAGGATAATTAAGCAACATATATGCACAATATATACTATTCAAGACTTTAAACATGTATTCACACCAAAATTAACCATAAATAATAGATAAAACTAACAAAAAATGTAATTAAAAGTCATATAAACATCAACAAGTACAATCATAATCGTCAAACTAAAGTAAGATCAAGGATCACACTTAAAAACACTTAAAAAAGAGTTTTTGAGAAATAGAAGAAAAATAATTATAAAGTAATTTAAAAATAAAAAAATAAGTTAAAATACTTCAATTCCAT
>CATIWM010427245.1:0-12866 GCA_949671775.1 Mallotus repandus | reverse complement strand
TGTGGTGTCAAAATCTAAATCTTTGTTTTCTTGTTATTTATCAAACTTTCTTGTTTGTGGCATAAGAGGAAATTCAAAGTCTATCTTAGTATCTTTATCCTTGTTGGTAAAGGGGTTAAGTAGCATCTATCTTCTTACTTTAATCTTTGAACGATCTGAATTTGTGGATTAAATTGGTAATTTCTAGTTTTCTTCTAATTCAACTTATCATAGTATTCTTGCTATTGGGGAGTTAATTGATGAAACCTACAATTCCCATCAAAATATTTTAAAATATCAAATATGTAAAAAAAAAATGGTAAATTTTTACCTACACTTGATGTATTATACCTAATGGTGAGATTTATAATAAAGAGATACATGTCTTATATTTAATGACCAAATATAAATTACTTGGTTAATGTATCATAAATCTTACTCTAAAATATAACATAATCAGTGTAGACAAAAATCTCATAAAGAAAATACATTTCAAGAACCTAAGGCAATATCTAGCTTGTTATCATATCCCTTTTAAAAAAGGGTAAATTATATTTTTTCTCTATATTTTATCATATTACACTATTTTATTTTTGACATTTAAAAAAATATTTATTTAATTTTGATATTTTTTTATACTATTTTATTTCAACAAAATTACTAATGAGTATTAAAAATAAATATTAAAATAAATAAATATTTTTTTAAATATAAAAAATAAAGAACTGCAATCTAACAAAATAGAGGAGAAAAATATAATTTACCATTAAAACAAATGTTATCATATCGATATAATCTTACAATGGAATCTTATGCTATAATTATTAATTTAAATTATATATTTTTTTAGGTTGACACTGACTTGATTTAACCAGCTACCAAAATAATAATAATAATAATAATACTATTATTATTACTATGATACTTTTGTAAAAGTTTCCTACCTACCACCTATCTTACACACTGAATAGGGCCAATTTCTGGTAGAGCAAAAAATGGCATCGAGATTTTATAACTGTGTGCGTGTGTTGATGAGTATCTTCGTATATTTCATCTAGTCAGTAGTTATCTGAACAATAGTGCATGAATAATAAATTTTTGTGTCAAAAAAACGAAACAATCTTGAGCCATGACTGACGATTGTGGTTAGCACGTAGTATTGTCCAACCCCAATTTGGGATTCCACATCCAGAGTTTAGTCTTCTTGTCAAAAAAAAAAAAAAAAAAGATTATCAAAATAATTTATTAACAATTTCGTGGTGTTAATTCCAGTGTTGGCGACTGCGTTTGTTTAAAAGTTTGTATAGTAAGGGGAAGCTGAGGAGCTCACTTCAGAATTTCATCAGTCGCTGTGTCTCGCGTAAAGCCAAATGGAAGATGACAACGAAACAGTGAGAGGGAAGAGCAACATCAGTCTGGTTTTTGCTGTTAATGGACAGAGATTTGAACTGCATGGTGATGATATTCATCCTTCAACTACTCTGCTTGAGTTCTTGCGTACTCACACGCCATTCAAGAGTGTCAAGCTTAGTTGTGGTGAAGGTAACTATAACTACTCTCCCTCTCTTCCTCCTTTTCTTCCTCTTCCTACTTTCGTTAACTTCAACAACTCAAAATAAATTGAGAAAAAAAAAAGTGCAATTTGATTCTAAAATCATCCATAACAAATATTTTTTTTATAAAATTGGAAGAAATTCTATTTTCAACATATTAGGAGTATTTGGTCAAAAAAAAAAAAAACATAATTTAGGAGTAGTTTCCAAAAAAAAAATATTAGTAAATTAATTTTTAGTATAAGTTAAGTATAATTCTTACTTAAGAAAAATAATATGCTTATAATTAATTATTAAAATTCGTGAAATTAAATATTATTAATTTGATTATATTCTAAGAATATTGATCTTCTTCAGCAAAAAATTTAGGCTTCAAAAAATCACAATTTTTTTTAGTTTGACAAATTTATATCAAATTTTAAAACTTAACAAAATTAATTTAATTTGATATTTATTTATAATTTTGGCACAACGATGAATTAGTTAAAATAAAATAACAAAATACAAGTGATATCTAAAGTGAAGTATCAAATATTTAGTATTATTGGTTTATATCCATATAATCTAAATACTAATTATAATAGTTAGTTACATTTTAATGGTGAGTAGGTTTAGTTACATTTTAATGGTGAGTAGGTTCTTAAAAAATATAAAATAGGAATGAAAAATTTATTTAATTTGTAAAAATTATGTATAGGAATTTTTGTGTAAAAAATATAGGATAGGAATGAAAATTTTATTTAATTTGTAAAAATTATGTATTTATTTAATCTAAAAATTATGTATTTATTTAATTATTCAATTTAATCAATGAAAAATATTCCATCTCTAAATTGATATTTTCTTGTAGTGTCAATAACTGAAGTCCTCTAATCAATCTCCGATGTTATGTATGCATTCTATTTTTTTTTCAAATTATAATTTTTATAATATTATAAATAATATGTCAAATTTTAAAATTTGATATAAATTTGTGAAAGGTTGAGTTTTGATATCAATAGGCCAAACATTTAATTTTGGGGAATTTTGATACTTAAAAATAAGTTCATTGATTAAATTGAACTTTTTTTCTTTTTAATTCTTGGATCATTTTTTTTTAAAGAATCATGTTAAAAACAATGAAGAGATAAATTGTTATAATCATTAAACCATAAGAGGATTAAATATGATATTAGTGTAAAATAGCCATTACATTACAAAAATCCTTGACTATATATACGACAAAAAAGGAGCTTTACAATTTTTGTTTCAGGCAAAACCTATTACGAGGCTCTTAAATTTATCGGTTTTTTAGCTTTAGACATTTAAAGTTTTATTTTGTATATTTAGACTCTTAAATTTTATGGATTTTAAGTTTTAAATTTTTTTGTTAAATTTTTAACACAAATTATTTCCTTTTGGTCCCTAAAGTTTTATATTTCTAACATTCATACAATTTTTTACTTTTTAACACTTATATCACTTTTAAAATTTTTTCACCGGTAAAAAATAAATTTACTTATTTTAATTTTTAATATTTTAAATTATTATATACATATTTAAATAATTTTAAATTTTAAAAATAAACAAATAAGTTAATGCTAAGATAAAAAAAATTATAATAATGCTATTGTTTTTACAATATTTTAAATTATTATGAATAAAATTTTATAATATAAATTTTTTTCATGTACCTAAAAAGCATGATAAAAAAAATGAAAATTAAGATAACGGTTATAAAAAGTTTGAATTTTTTGAAAAATTTATCACCTTTTTTTTAGTGATATACAGACATGTATTAATATTCATTATTTATAAAAGTTATATTATAAAAAATTATTCATAATACTTTAATTAAAATCTTGTACAAAAAGTTAAAAAATTTAAATTTTGAAGAATTATAAAATATTTTTATCATAATCTCTTTTAATTATGGTATTCTTTTTCATCATAATATTTTATTTTTAAAAACAGTAGTTTTATTATATTTTTTTTATCTTAACATTAACTTGTTTATTTATTTTTAAGATTTAAAATTATTTAAAAATGTACATAAATTTATTTTTTTAATTTCAAATATTAAAAATTAAAATAAGTAAATTTATTTTTTACCGGTGAATAATTTTAAAAATGATATAAGTGTTAAAAGATAAAAAATAGTTAGAAGAGTTTAAAATTTTAAATTCACAAAGCTCGATAGTCTAAATATAAAAAATGAAACTTTAGAGGTTTTAGGTATGTTTTACCTTTGTTTTATTACATCTTACCAAAAATGGCCTTAGTGGGGTCAAATTTTTAAAATTATTTCATAATCCTTGACAAGAATACGTTTTTGCCGCAGAGTTCTAAATTTTAAAATTTTCTCATCACTGAAATCTTTGTGTCAATCACTGGACTAATAAACAACTAATTTCTTTGTTATTGAATTTGCTATTATTAAGAAGAAAAGTGATATTTTTCCATATATTTAAAATCTAAAAAGTATTCTTAACATTTATATAGTATTACTTCTATAATGGATTAGTCTCTTTAATCTTTATATATGATAAATTTTAGTATACTAAAATTAAACAGTTAATTACCCCAAAAAATTTTCGCTCTTTTCTTTTATTTGTATGTGTATCTTGTAAATTATTTATTATTTATTTTTTTCTACATTAATAAGCTATAAATCAAATCCATCAATTTTAAATTTTTTAATGATGGTTTTATTATTTTTATCTTTAATTATTTATAATATTTATTTTGTTATTGCCACTTAATGTACGGTTTTTTTTCAGTTTTCATGCCAATTCTTGGAAAGAAAGTTAATATATAGATCATATTACTACAAATTAAATATTATTTTCACTGATGTATAAAAAATCTTATCAAACAATTAATATGGGTGCCCTGCCCTCATGATATGTACACTAATTATTATAGGCAATTTTAATTTCTTAGTTTTTATTTTATTCTTTATCAACTGCATTGGATGAAATTTATACCATTTTCGTGTGTGTATTTTCTTCTTTAGGAATTTTTTCTAATTATGTGATATTCTCAAAAATAATTTTTGTTGTTTTTAAAAATTTTAATAATATTTCTTTATTATTTTTAATTATTTTTAATTATTTGATACAAATTTTATTAACTTCCTTAACAGTTTTTTTAAACAAACGAGGTTAACAAAAATATTACATGTGTAATTGTTATTCCATACCGAATTGTTACACCCGGATCCAAACATGTCCTCAAAGGGCAAAGTCTCATGTTCTGCAGATTGCGCTCTCTCTCTCTCTCTCTCTCTCTAGATATATATATAAAATTTTGGCTGAATCATTTCCTTGAGTATTTTTGGCTTATTTAAGACTCTGGATTTACCTGAACAAGCTGAATCTGTTAAAGATTTAAGTTGTTTCTATGTTTATACTCTGATTCATGACTTTAGGTGGTTGTGGTGCTTGTACTGTTCTGCTCTCCAAGTATGATCCAGTGCTTGATCAAGTTGAGGATATTACAGTAAGCTCATGTCTCACACTGCTTTGCAGTGTAAACAGATGTTCAATCACAACAAGTGAAGGCCTTGGTAATAGCAAAGATGGGTTCCATTCAATTCACCAACGGTTTGGCGCATTCCATGCTTCCCAATGTGGCTTTTGCTCTCCTGGAATGTGCATGTCACTCTTTGGGGCTCTTGTTAATGCTGAAAAGACGGCGAGACCAGACCCCTCTCCAGGATTTTCAAAGCTGACAGTCACTGAGGCTGAAAACGCTATTACAGGAAATCTTTGTCGTTGTACCGGCTATCGACCTATAGCTGATGTATGCAAAAGTTTTGCGTCAGATGTTGATATGGAGGATTTGGGATTTAATTCATTGTGGAGAAAGGGAGAGAGGCCGGAAGTGATGAAAAGTAGATTGCCATTGTATGATCACAATCAGGAGATTTGTACTTTCCCTGAATTTTTAAAAAAAGAAGTCAAATCTTCCCTGCTCTTGGATTCTAAAACGAGATGTTCTTGGCATCAACCTTCTACCTTTCAGGAGCTTGAGGGCTTGCTAAAATCCACCTGTGCCAGCAACAGGGTACCCATGAAACTAGTGGCTGGTAACACAGGTATGGGTTATTATAAGGAAATCGAAAATTATGACAAATACATTGACATCAGGTACATTCCTGAGCTCTCGTTTATCAGGAGGGATCAAGCTGGCATTGAAATCGGGGCAGCTGTTACTATTTCTAAAGTGATTGAAGCATTGAAGGAAGATAATAAATATGAATTTCTCCCAGAAAGTAAGATGGTCTTCCAAAAAATTGCAGTCCATCTGGAGAAAATAGCTTCCAAATTTGTGAGGAATACAGGCAGTATTGGAGGAAATTTGGTGATGGCACAAGGGAAACATTTTCCTTCAGATGTTGCTACAATACTTCTTGCTGCTGGTTCATTTGTAGGTATATTTTCTGGTACGAAGCAAGAAAAGCTTACCTTGGAGGAGTTTATGGCAAGGCCACCCTTGGATTCCAAAAGTGTACTCCTAACTGTTAAAATCCCAAATTGTGTATCAAATAAGCACATGTCGCCTGACAAAAATAGTAAGTTGTTATTTGAGACCTATCGAGCTGCACCACGGCCGCTTGGAAATGCTTTGCCTTATCTGAATGCTGCTTTCCAGGCTGAAGTTTCTGGATCAAAATCATCTAGTGGAATTGTGATAAATAGCTGTCGACTGGCTTTTGGCGCTTTTAGCACAAAACATGCAATTAGGGCTAAAAAAGTGGAGGAATTTCTAACCGGAAAGCTATTGAACTTTGCTACTCTTTATGAAGCTATACAATTAGTTAAAGCTACAGTGGTACCTGAAGATGTGACTCAAAATCCAACATACAGATCAAGCTTGGCTGTTGGTTTTCTTTTTGACTTTCTGGGCCCCTTAACAAACGCCAGTTCTAACGGTTGGCTGGATGGATATAATCTTATTTCAATGTCTGAGGATGTGGAATTAAGACAGAAATATGACAGGAAGGATGTTTTTGAATTCCCCACTTTACTGTCATCATCCAAGCAGGTGATCCCATTAAATAATGAGTATCATCCAGTTGGGCAGCCAGTTGTAAAATCTGGAACTGCCCTTCAAGCTTCTGGTTAGTATTGTTTTGTTCATAATGTTGCTCATTTCATCATTATGAGTTGCTTTTTTAAAAAAAAAATTTACATTTACTCTTCCTGCGTGTCTTGCTTATTGAGGTTCAGTTCCCTGATGTTCAGTTAACTTCATCCTAAAGTAGCTTAATTTCTGTATGATGCAGCGAGCTAGCGTACCTAATAAAGCTAGTATAAAACTAAATGTTAAAGAAAGATAAACAAGTTTTGAGCGTAAACTTAAAAACAAACGAATACAATTCTAGCTAATATAGCAAGAAGAAATCCCAATTGAATAGAAAAATGTAAAATTTTCTTCCTCAAATAAATAGAAAATTTTCTACATAAGTGTGCTTCTTTCTTGTAGGTGAGAACTCTAACAAAAATTGTCCTTAGGAAGTATATTTGATTTTTCCAAGTAGTCCACTCTATAGGGTTATAATTGACATGTTTCTTCTTTGATAAAGTTAGCATAATCTACCTCATTTTGATTTGTGCCTAAGAAAAACTTTCTCATTTGAAAACTTGTGCAGGTGAGGCTATTTTCGTGGATGACATCCCCTCCCCAAAAAATTGTCTACATGGAGCATTCATTTATAGCAAGAAGCCATTTGCAAGGGTAAAAGGTATAGAATTTAATTCTAAATCACTCCCAGATGGAGTTACTGCTCTTCTTTCTTACAAAGACATTCCAAAAGGTGGGGAGAATGTTGGTTATATATTCACATTTGGTCCTGCAACTTTGTTTGCTGAGGAGCTTACACAGTATGCAGGAGAACCTCTTGCTTTTGTGGTAACTTTCTCGTCCATCACTCATCTTCATCAACATCCATCTCATTTCTGTTGATTGTAATTTATTATTGCTGACATTGTGCAAAACCTGAATATGATTGGATAATGGTAGCTTTTTATCCTATCTAACCTGTGAAATGGTTTTCTTAGGTTGCAGATACACAGAAACATGCGGATATTGCGTCAAACCTTGCAATAGTAGATTATGATACGGAAAATCTAAAGCCTGCTATTTTAACTGTAGAAGAGGCAGTCAAGAATTCTAATCTTTTTGAGATCCCGTCTTTTTTGTGTCCCAAACAAGTTGGTGATGTATCAAAGGGAATGGCTGATGCTGATCAAAAGATTCTCTCAGCTGAGGTATTCTTTATCTCCTCTTCCCTCTCCTCAGTTCTGAATTTCCATAAAAAAGGCCTAAGAAAAAACCAAAAATCCTGAAAATGCTCATTTAGTCTCTTTCTAATTTCATCTTTCAGTATTTGGCGTTCTGCTTACTGCCAACTTTCTACTGAATTATGATTGATATCCAGATAAAACTAGGGTCACAATATTACTTCTATATGGAGAATCAGACTGCCCTTGCTGTGCCTGATGAAGATAACTGTATGGTGGTTTACAGTTCCACTCAAAGCCCTGAATTAGCACATGTCACAATTGCAAAATGTCTTGGTATTCCTGAAAACAATGTCCGTGTCCTTACAAGAAGGGTTGGAGGAGGCTTTGGTGGAAAGTCCTTGAGAGCCATGCCTGTGAGTAACTTTCTTTACATTTCTTCATATTTCAACACCCGAGTTTCTTTATTAGAAAATGATGCAATACTACTTCATATGATATTCACAAGGCGGAATTATTTATTGTAAATCACCCTTCCCATGACCTGCATAAGAGCATGAATTACTGGGAATTGAGCTTACCTAAAGTCACCATGATATGCAAGGCAAACCTGCTATAGTGTTTCACAAATTTGCTGTGGATTGATAAACTGACTAGCTGAGTTGAAAGTAAGTCAAGCTTTAGTTCTTTCTAAACAAAGATATTACAAGGTGATATGGTTCCTGTGTTCTGTTTTCCCCAAAATTATATTTGTGTCGCTGGTAACTAATAGCATGTGGTACTTGCATTGGCACACATTCTTCCTTTGGTTTTGTACATGCATTTTGTAAGGATCAGCCTGGCTTCTGTATTCTGACTTTTTGCATGACCTAAACCAAGTCTAGCGGAGGGCCTCGACTGGATCAGGTCCAAGTCTTGGTTGCATTTGTAAAAAAAATCGTGCATCATCTTTATAAATCCAATTTTAAGTTCTGTAATAACTTGATTCAATTCAACCAAGCTTTAATCCGATTTAACTAGTGCGAGCTATATGAATTCTTTTTCTCTGCTCTGATTGATTTTGGGCTACGTCTTCAGAAAGATGTAAAGCCACTAGAAATCCTATCTGTGGTTCTACTACTATGCTTTGTTGATAAATATGCATGTAATTATGGAGATATGTATGTGTTAATTATATCAGGTGTAGGACAAATATTTACATCACTTCATAAATTTTCACAGTTATGTTGGGCAGAACAACAGTGAAATTGAATTGCTCATGGATTGCACATATCAATTCTCAGTTCCACTAGTGCTAATAGGATGCTATCTGTATGTCTCTTTGAATTGAAATCTTATTTTATATGCTGAAGGTATGGTATGTGAATTAGACATTTAAATGAATGTACAGTTTTGTGGGCCTTTTGACGCATCTTTTTGCTAGTGATTTCTCCTTTTTGTATTGTCTAATGAGCTTCGGTAATTCTACCTATGTATTTCTTGTTGCAAGAGCTTACAATAGGATATAATATTTTAGGTTGCTACGGCATGTGCACTTGCAGCACAAAAGTTACAGCGCCCTGTCAGGATATATCTCAGTCGCAAGACTGATATGATAATGGCAGGAGGCAGGCATCCTATGAAAATAACTTACAGTGTAGGATTCAAATCCAATGGGAAAATTACGGCTTTACAGCTTGATATTTTAATCAATGCTGGGATATTTCCAGACATGAGTCCAATGATGCCAAAAAAAATTATGGGTGCACTTAAAAAGTATGATTGGGGTGCTTTATCTTTTGATATAAAGATATGCAAGACAAACCTTCCAAGTAAATTAGCAATGCGAGCGCCTGGAGAAGTGCAAGGATCATATATTGCAGAAGCTGTAATTGAACATGTAGCATCTTCTCTTTCCATGGATGCAGACTCGGTGAGAACTATAAATCTTCACACTTATAATAGCCTTAATGTATTCTATGGTATTATCGCTGGAGAACCTTCTGAATATACCTTAACTTCAATATGGAGCAAGTTAGCCACATCTTCTGGCATAAGCCAAAGGACTGAAATGATAAAAGAGTTTAATAGGTGTAATGTGTGGAAGAAAAGAGGTATTTCTCGAATTCCTATTGTGTATGATGTGATAGTGAGACCAACTCCAGGAAAAGTAAGCATTTTAAGGGATGGGTCTATTGTTGTTGAAGTTGGAGGAATAGAACTGGGCCAGGGGCTATGGACCAAAGTAAAACAGATAGCTGCGTTTGCTCTAAGTTCAATAGAATGTGATGGATCAGGGGACCTCTTGGACAAAGTACGAGTCATTCAATCTGATACCTTGAGTTTAATTCAAGGTGGGTACACTGTTGGGAGCACTACCTCTGAGTCAAGCGGTGAAGCAGTTAGACTTTGCTGTAAAGTTTTGGTTGAGAGGCTGATGTATCTAAAGGCGAGGTTGCAGGAGCAAAAGGATTCTTTAAAATGGGAAACATTAATCTGTCAGGTAGCCGTCTGCATTTATTAAATATTCTATTTAGCCCTTCCTTTTTTTCTTTATTTAAACTAAAGTCTGGGATATTTGGAAAAGATCATCCAACTTGGATAGTAACTTTACATGATATATTTGGATGGGGCCTTTGGTGAAAAGGTGAATTTTGTGGACATGTTGAGGAGGGAGGGCACTAGGTTTGGTATTGATAAATGTAGATTGTTATTCTTAATCTATGGCAATGTTTTCCATCTCACCTTTACAATCCTAAAAAATGCAGGCGCATCTGGAATCTGTGAGTTTATCAGTAAATTCTATGTTTGTCCCAGATTCCGCATCAAGGGAATACTTAAACTATGGTGCTGCAGTGAGTGAGGCAAGTTATTGCTCTATGCCTTCTTGTTCTTCTTTTGCTGCTTGAATTGAAACTTTGGTACTGTTTTCTTTAGCATAAGCTAGGTGCTGGGAGACATTGCACGTTCAAACTTGCATCAAGACATACAGTTCATGATGTTTTAATGAGCACCAACACTCTTAATAATCTTTCAGAATTGATCACTTCAAAATTGAATGTGATTGTGGGTGACACAGGTGGAGGTAGACCTTCTGACAGGGAAAACGACCATTTTGAGATCGGATATTTTATATGACTGCGGACAAAGTCTCAACCCCGCTGTGGATTTAGGACAGGTAAAGCTGACTGAAGATATATATAAGCTCTAGCGCTTTCTAAATATGGTAAAATTTTATATTGCAACTCCGATACTTCTTTGCCAATTGAGAGCACATTGTTGCCTATGGCCTTACTGCATGTTTGCAAAATGAGAAATTGTCTTTAGTTGTTTCATGATGTGTTATACTGAGAAGTAAGAGTTGGTGTTTGTAGATTGAAGGAGCATTTGTCCAAGGAATTGGGTTTTTCATGCTTGAAGAATATACAACGAATGAAGATGGATTAATCAATTCAGCAGGCACCTGGACGTACAAGATCCCCACAATAGACACAATACCAAAGCAGTTCAATGTAGAAATACTCAACAGTGGACATCACCAAAAACGTGTTCTCTCCTCTAAAGGTATAGTATTTTCACACTATGAACTTGAAAAGACCATGACGTTCTATGGATGCAACATTTAATTTCTTCATAACTAAGGGTTCAATGCTTTATTGAAACCTATTGAATGGATTAAGATCACATCTATATATTTGTATATCAGACTTTTGATTTTTGAGAACTGATCCAAGAGGTATAATTTTTTAATGAAAATGTGTCTTACAAGCAACTAATCCTACATTGGTTTCATAAATTAGATTAAGTGGGCTTATTATTAACCAATTGGATGCTACAGCTTCAACTTTTAAGTTGGACAAAAGTTTAATTGATGTATTGTTGACCCATTTTCTTCAAATTTCTAACAATATGAATGAAAAAATGCATGATTTAATCTATGTTGTATTTTTTTACAACTATATTTTAATATTTTTATCATAATATTAAAATGTAATCAAGAATGC
The DNA here is from genome assembly GCA_949671775.1 of Mallotus repandus. Taxonomy (NCBI): domain Eukaryota; kingdom Viridiplantae; phylum Streptophyta; class Magnoliopsida; order Malpighiales; family Euphorbiaceae; genus Mallotus; species Mallotus repandus. The sequence goes on along the minus strand of CATIWM010427245.1, from coordinate 1,124 downwards.
ATTTCTAGGCCTGTAAGTTTGTGTACTGCTAAAATCAGAATTACCATTGAATAGCCAATTCATATGAGCGCGCGCATATATATATATATATATATATATATATATATTAAATGTTGAACTACAAGGTTATTAAGTTCAAAATTTAACAAGTGTTTCTCTTTATAATTCAGCGTTTATCTGCAAAGATTTATGTGTTGAGTTATTATAATTCACAATATTTTTCTATAAAAAATATAAAAAATCTTATTATAGAGTACACATTCTTTTTTTTTTTTTTTTTGAGAGGATAATACACATATTCTATTCTATGTAAAATAATATTACATCTAAAATATTGGTTTTTCTTTCCATCAAAACATGTGTATTTTATTTTAATTAAAATGTTTCCTTTTTTTCAACTATTTTTATTTTTATTTTATTTTATTTATTCAATTATTATTATTACTCTCTCTCTATATATATATATATAAAATAAAAATAATAAAGTAAAATTATTGCAATAATTTTTAAGTTCTCATTTTTATATTTAATTAAATTATAGTTTTAATTTATTAAAATTATTTAATTTATTATTTTAAAATATATATATTATTTACAGTGCGCATAAAGCGCAGATTAACGACTAGTTATACTCTAGTTTAGAGTTCTAGTAGTGGTTGCAAACTTGCAATTAGGCATTTGCCACAAGGGATGCAATGCTTTTTTATAATCCTGATATGTAGATGTAACAAGTGTTTTATGTGCAGTTCTATAAAGATCTTAGATGTTGATTCATATCCTCTTTTGCAGCTTCTGGTGAGCCGCCTCTGCTGCTGGCTGCCTCAGTTCACTGTGCCACAAGGGCCGCTATCAGAGAAGCGCGAAAACAGCTTGATACATGGGGTTGCCTAGAAAGTTGTCACTCAACATTTCAGGTGGATGTTCCTGCTACCATGCCCATAGTGAAGAAGCTTTGTGGACTGGAGAATGTAGAGAGGTACTTGCAGTGGAAAATGGGAAGCAACTGAATACTTCTCCAGATGGACATAAACAAAGATACATTGGTTTTTTCTACCACTAATGGATCACAATGGTAACTTGGTCATTATCAACATAAATTCCCATGTAATACTAGAAGTTGCACA
>CATIWM010427176.1:0-13120 GCA_949671775.1 Mallotus repandus | reverse complement strand
ATTGAGATTATTATTTAGTGAAATTAAATTTGAAATTTGGTGTTGAATATTATTTTAATTATTATTTTATAAAAGTTTGTTAATTATATTTTAGTAAATTGTTAGCTAAGTATTATTTTATATTTTATTGTGTATATTATTGTGGTGGAGAGAATTAATTATGTATATTATTTTTATATATGTATATTGTATAGTGTTTTGATGGGAGAGTTAGTATTTTATTATTGTTATTTAAAAAGAAGACAGAATCAAAAAAAAAATTCGGGCCATTTCTTTTTCTCTTTTTCTTCTTCTTCTTCTTCTTCTTCTTCTTCTTCTTCTTTTTCGTTCTTTCTTTCCTTCTCTTGGCCGGCCCAGACCAGACTGCACCACCCACTACCTCACTGCCGTCACCATCACCAGCTCACCGTCCAGCCAGCCAGCCGCCCAGAGCCACCTCTCTTCCTCTTTCTTGTTTTTAGTTGGTTTTCGCCGGAGTTCATTTCGGTCATCGGCGACGTTTTCGACGTCGGTTGGACGTGATTCCGGTGTCATTGGAATCCTCATCTTTCAAGCTTCTCTAATTAACCTTCGATTTCTTCAATCTCCTTCCGGATTGACTTGAAATGAGGTAAATTCATTTTTGAGTTTTTGTTAATTTTTGGTTAATTAAGTGAGTTTTAGGCTAAATGTTGAGTAGAGAAGTTGATGTAGGGATTGAATGTTATGCAAATATAATTTTTCTATATTTTTCGGATTTATTTTTAATTATTTGAATTTTTAGTTCAAGTTACTATTTCGAGCCTGAAAATTTTGATAATTTTAATAAATACTATATATTATTTGGAGTAATGTTTGTGAAGGAAATTTTGTAAAATTAACTATAGATAATTTATTATAATTTTTGGAAGTTGTATGTGAAAAATATAAATTTTAGAGAAAAATTATGAAATTTGATTTTTAATTGATTTTTGGTAAATTTATAGTTAACTATCATGTATAATGATAATTTTGATTATTAGAAGGTATAAATTAATTTTATTAACTAATTTAGTATTTTGTATATTTTGTTGATTTTAGATTAATTTTCCGGAAATAATATAAATGTATATAACTATTATAGTATTTAATTATTTGATGATTTAATTATATTTAGTGTTAAAATATATTTTTATGAATTTTCCAGAATTTTATAAATAATAAATTTTAAGTATATATATTAATAGTTTAAATGAATTGGGCTTTTGTATATGATAATTATTAAAAAGAAATTATTATTCAAATAGTCCGACTAATTTTTATAAAATTTTGTTATATATTTATATATATATATATACTTGTGGTAGTGTTGTTGTTGAACTCGGTCGAAAATTGTGTGTAGTTTGGGAGTCCGATCCTAGTGTGGTACTGTGTGGTGAATAGAAGTGTTTTTCATGCCGGATCGACTCTACTTTTAGTAGAGAGGTGTCAGTTTTACAAGAGAGACTCTGCCGAATTTTTGGTAGATTACTCGTAAAACGTGATACCGGTGTCTATGAAATTCTGAGTTTGTTTAGCATTGTGTCTTAGATCGAGTCATTTCCTTCATTTCATGATTTTTTTAATTTTTGAGAATCTCATGAATTTAATTATTTACCCTACAAGCATATTTTAAATAAATATTATTTATTTTAGAGAACTCCGGGGCACGAGCTGTAGCACCAGGGCAATAAAGAACGCGTCGCCCGACACGCTCAACCTGTGAGTTAATTTTATGAAATGTGTGTTGTGTGTTTTCAGTATATTTTCTAGCAATTAAAAATAATAAAGAGTGGTTATATGATTGATTTATGAACAATAATTGAAAGCATGTTCAAAGGAAAATATTATTTTGTTATGTTTTATTTATTTTTTTAATAGTTTATTTATTCATTATACACTGATTTATTTATTTTATTTTATTAATTATAATTCGAATTGATTTGGAGATAATGGTAGAACGTGCTACCTAGTGGGTGCCACTAGGACCACGTGCGCACGGGTAAGATCTCGATATGTGATTAAAATATGAATTGTTAGAGCTTGATGGAGCTAGTGCTCTCGGACCAGTTAAAAGGAATGTAACTCGGTTGAGCTTGCTGTTGGGACATCAATATGGAATAAGTGAAATGACTGTGGCAGAAACTCGATGGAGCTTGCTCTCAAGATGGCAGTCACTTGGATTAAGAGAGCTGAAAGGCTATTAGAATAAGGGTTTAGGTGTTCTACCTGGTTTCCACAAAAATAACTATTTTAAATATTTTTGTACGAGGATTTAATATTAAATTGACTTAAGAAGTTTTAAAGAGACTTTATATAAATATTATCGAGAAAAGTAAATTATTTTAATAATTATAATTATTTTTTTATTTTATTTCAAAAAGGGATTTTAACAAACAGCTTTAAAACCAGCATGTATTTTATAAAATTGATTCACTCAGTGAGGTTTGATTCCCCTCAACTTATTTTTTTCAGGATCTCATAGTCTGTCTGCTAGTATCCCCAGTTTGCGCTGAGTTCGTTCTTCACTGGCTGCAATATGTATGTTAATTTGATTTGTATATTGTGTAACTAAATTCTAGACCCCGCAGTAGTTAATTCAAAATATGTATTATCGGTATTCTGATTTTACCTTGTTTGAAATATTGTATTTAAAGAATATTGTTTTATGTTTTTTTTATATTGTGCATTTATTATATTTTATTGTTAAGAGTACTGTTTTTATTTCGCTAAAAATTTTTAAGGCTTACTACGGGTTTCGATTACTTTATGTATACCCATTCCCTAGTGCCGGTCACGTACCTTCGATTCAGGTCGTGACAAAGTTGGTATCAAAGCCCATGTTTTATTTTTGGCTATAATGATTTTTTGGTTGCATTTTTCTTGAACTGTTACGGTAATTAGGTTGATAAATATTAATTGTTGTCATCGTTGTTTCTAGGCTTCCGTGTTATGTCTGTTCCTTGTTATGTTTTGAATTTCGTTTGGTTTTGTCTTTTCAGAATGAGAAGGAGAGCACGGAATACTCCTGCTATCGAGGCAGCATATGATGATGATGAGCAAACTGTACAGGATGAAGTTCCTTCCCCTGCTCCTCGGCATAAAGGCAAAGGAAAGGGTGGTGGTAGGGGTAGACTTAGAGCAAAAGCCGCTCAGATGTAAGAACAAGAGCAGCATGTAGGACAAGGAGTTCCTGAGGTTGATCCTATAGCTTTTGCAACTAGAATGGCAGGCATTAACCAAGGCTTGGCAGCTCTGAATCAAGCCATGCCTTTAGTTCAGTAGATGCTTCAATAGAGGAATCAGGGGATGTCTGATGCAGATGCAGCATTATTGTATTCCTAAGTGGGAAGAGTTTCTTTTGATGGCACGAGAGATGTATTGAATTTCCTTAACACTATTGAAGCCAGAACTTGGATAGGTTACACGGATTATCAGCGGATTATGGTTGTGGAGTTATCTGTTCAGGCCATAGCTCAGGATTGGTATATGCAGTCCATTCAGCCCCGCATGACTACAATGACTTGGTTGAACTTTAAGGAGCAGTTTCTGAGGTACTTTTATCCAGTATCAATGAGGGATAACTACAGATGGTAGCTACTACACATAATTAAGGGTGATCAGTCAGTTGCAGAATACACCCATGAGTTCCTCAGATTGGGTCATCATGCTCTAAATGTGATGCATGATGATAGGAGAGTTGTTTAGTTATTTGTGACATTAGGTATAGCCTAAATCAGTATCCAGACTAGAGACCAGAAGTTGGACAGTGTTATTGAGGAGGCTTGACAGCTAGAGAGATGCCATATTATGCATGGTGCCATTCCTGACCCTTATGCGAGCAGCAGCAGTGGAGTAGTGATGACACTGGGTTTCAGCAGCCTGTGTTTTAGATAGGCAGTATTGGTAATCAGACTGTGGGCACTTCATAGCAGAACTATCAAAGTAACTAGGTGCATAGGAATGGTAGACACAGCAGATGGAGTAGTAGACTTTTGAGATTCGTACCTGGAGCCAGTAGTGGTAGTAGCAGTCAGAGCTCTGGCTATGGTAGTGCAGGCTCGGGGCCCAGTGTATGCCCTACTTATGGCCGAGTGCATTAGGGGTCGTGCCATTTACTGACTAGAGCCTGCTTCAGGTGTGGGCAGATTGGACATGTTGCTAGAGCTTGTCCTAACACTGGATATCAGTCTTCTTATGCCCAGCGATCTTCGTCTTTAGTTGCTCAGTTGTTTCAACATGTGTAGTAGCCCTACCAAGCACCTATGTACCCTCAACAGAGGCCGACTCAATATGTGGGCCAGCAGGGCCGAGGTTCAGAGGGCAAATCTTGGGGTTGAATGAGTGGTAGAGAATTCGTACAGCCTTCCAGTTCTCAGTAGGCTGGCCGTGGATAGGCAAGGGTGTTCACTGTGACTCCTCAGGATTGTCAAATATCTAATGCGGTGGTAGCAGGTACTCTCTCAGTGTATTCTTTTGAGGCTAGAGTTTTATTTGGTCATGGTGCATCACACTCTTTTGTTTTGCCTGTCTTTGCTTCGAGGATGGAGTGGCAACCATCTAAATTATTATTTCCCTTGTTTGTAGTGACTCCACTTAGTGACGAGTTGGAGAAAGACATATTCTTTCCATCTTGTCCCATGTTGGTGGAAGGTAGAGAGTTGCTTGCAGACTTAGTATTATTGGATGTGATCAATTTCAAGGTGATCTTGGGGATGGACTGGTTAGCTCGCCATTATGCCACATTAGATTGTCGAGAGAAGGTAGTGACTTTCAGAATCCCTAATGATGAAGAGTTTCTATTAAGAGGCGATAAGAGTTCAATGCCTCAAAATCTTATTTCTATGATGAAAGCTAGAAAGATGCTTAGTAGAGGATGTAAAGGCTATTTAGATGTGGTCAGAGATACAAAGGTGGACACAGGAGCAGTTGAGAAGGTGCTAGTGGTGTCCGAGTTTTCTAATGTTTTTCCTGAAGAATTGCTAGGATTGCCACCAGACAGAGAGATAGAATTCTGTATCGATATTGTACCTGGTACGGATCCTATCTCTATGCCACCTTACAGAATGGCACCTCCAGAGTTGAAAGAGCTTTTTGAGCAGTTGCAAGAGTTACTTGATAAGGGTTTTATCAGACCCAACACATCTCCTTGGGGTGTACTGGTGTTATTTGTGAAGAAGAAAGATGGTAGTCTTCGACTTTATATCGACTACAGACAGTTGAACAAGGTCACTATCAAGAATAAATATCCTCTCCCAAGGATTGATGACTTAATTGATTAGCTTCAAGGAGCTCAGTGTTTTTCTAAGATTAACTTGAGGTCAGGGTATCATCAGTTGAGAATTAGAAGTGGAGATGTACCTAAGACTGCATTTCGGATGAGATATGGCCATTATGAATTTTTGGTGATGTCCTTTGGGTTGACTAATGCTCCAACAGCCTTTATGGACTTGATGATCGGGTATTTAGGCCATACTTGGACCAATTTATGATTGTCTTTATTGATGATATCTTGGTATATTCAAGAAGTGAGGAGGAGCATGCAAGGCACTTGAGGTTGGTACTTCAGACCTTGAGGGTGCATCAATTGTATGCCAAATTTTTGAAATGCGAGTTTTGGTTGGGTCAAGTGGCATTCTTAGGCCACGTGGTATCCAAAGATGGCATTTAAGTGGATCCCAAGAAGATTAAAGCAGTTGCAGAATGGTCGAGACCTACAACAATCACCGAAGTGAGAAGTTTTCTAGGTTTAGCAGGCTATTACAGGAGATTTGTGAAGGATTTCTCCATGATTGCAGCGCCCTGAACAAGGCTAACTCGGAAGAATGTCAAGTTTGTTTGGACTGACAAATGTGAAGAGCACTTCCAATTACTTAAGGACTTGTTGACTTCAACTCCAGTATTGACTTTACCTTTAGGGAATGAAGGGTATACAGTGTACTGTGATGCTTGTCGAGTAGGACTAGGGTGTGTATTGATGCAGAATAGGAGAGTGGTTACTTATGCTTCACGTCAGTTAAAGAAGCACGGGCAGAACTACCCCACCCATTATTTGGAAATGGCATGGTGTTTGCTTTAAAGATATGGAGACATTATTTATATGGTGTAACTTGTGAAATATACACCGACCACAAGAGATTAAAGTACATCTTTCAGCAAAGATACTTGAATTTTAGACAAAGGAGATGGATGGAACTACTGAAAGATTATAATTGCTCTATTCTTTACCATCTCGGTAAAGAGAACGTGGTAGCTGACGCACTGAGTAGGAAGTCAACAGGCAGTTTGCACACATCAGCACAGTAAAGTGGCCAATCATTAAGGAGTTGCATAAAATGATTGATCAAGGATTGCAGTGGAAGATAACTAAGAAATGTCTTTTAGCTTAATTCAGAGTACAATCAGTAAACTTGGATAGAGTTAAAACAGCCCAGAAAAGAGATCCACAGTTGCAAAAGATTTTGTTTGAAGTACAACAAGGTCAATCCAGAGACTTTGTAATTGACAATGAGGGCACATTGCGTTTGGGCACAAGGCTATGTGTACCAGATGTGGATAAATTAAGAAAGGAGATTATGGAGGAAGCCCATTTTTTTGCTTATAGTATTCATCCAGGTTCTACTAAGATGTATCATGATTTGAAAGATACATATCGGTAGAATAGGATGAAGAGAGACATTGCAGAATTTGTGTCCAAGTGTCTTACTTGTCAGCAGGTTAAGTTGGAACATCAGAGGCCTTTAGGATTGTTACAACAGTTGCCCATCCCAGAGTGGAAGTAGGATATGATTGCTATGGATTTTGTAGGTGGTCTACCTCGTACATCAAGTGGCTATAATGCTATCTGGGTGATAGTTGATAGATTGACAAAGTTAGCTCACTTTTTGCCAATTAAGAAGACATACTTTACTAACAGGTTAGCAAGATTGTATGTTAACCAGATTGTTTGTCTTCATGGAGTACTAGTGAGTATAGTGTCTGATAGAAGAGCCACTTTTACTTCAGTCTTTTGGCAAGAAGTACATAAGGCTTTGGGTACAAGGTTGGACTTTAGCACGACTTTTCATCCTCAAACTGATGGTCAGTCTGAAAGGACCATTCAAACATTGGAGGATATGCTTCGGATGTGTGTGATGGATTTTGGTGGTCAATGGGATGTACACTTACCATTGATTGAATTTGCATTTAACAACAGTTATCATGCAAGTATCGAAATGGCTCTGTATGAAGCACTGTATGGAAGAAAGTGCAGACCGCCTTTGTGTTGGGAAGTTGGTGAGAGATAGTTGACAGGACCGGAATTGGTGCAAGTGACTTTTGAAAAGATACCCATCATTCAGTAGAGGTTAAAGACAACCTTCAGTAGACAAAAGAGTTATGTAGACCCTAAGAGGAAGGATGTGTCATTCTCTCTTGGCAACTTAGTGTTTCTTAAAGTGTCTCCAATGAAGGGAGTGATAAGGTTCGGTAAGAAGGGTAAGTTAGCTCCAAGATATATCGAACCTTTGAGATTCGATCGAGAGTTAGCGAAGTGGCGTACAGACTGGTGTTACCGCCAGAGTTGTCGCGGATTCACTTAGTATTTCATGTCTCGATGTTGAGAACGTATGTTTCTGATCCTTCGCATGTTCTTCAGCCTCAGACAGTGGAGCTCAATGAAGATTTGGCATATGAAGAGTACCCAGTGGCGATAGTGGATCGACAAGTTCAACAACTCTGCACTAAAGAAATTCTGATGGTGAAAGTGATGTGGAGCATCCATACGGTGGAAGATTGCACGTGGGAGACCAAGGCAGTGATGCAAGTGGCGTACCACTATCTTTTTACTTAGTAAAACTTTTTACATTTTTCTATTTTGTTAAAATTCGAGAACGAATTTTTATAAGGAGGGAAGATTATAAACACCTAAATTATTTTTTTAAAATTATAAAATAAATTTCAGGGATTTGCAGCATTGATAAATATTTTATTAATATTGAGATTATTATTTAGTGAAATTAAATTTGAATTTTGGTGTTGAATATTATTTCAATTATTATTTTATAAAAGTGTGTTAATGATATTTTAGTAAATTGTTATCTAAGTATTATTTTATATTTTATTGTGTATATTATTGTGGTGGAGAGAATTAATTAGGTATATTATTTTTATAAATGTATATTGTATAGTGTTTATATGGGAGAGTTAGTATTTTATTATTAATATTTTAAAAAAAGACAGAATCAAAAAAAAATTTCAGGCCATTTCTTTTTCTCTTTTTCTTTTTCTTCTTCTTCATCTTCTTTCTTTCTTTCTTTCTTTCTTTCTCTTGGCCGGACCAAACCAGACCACACCACCCACTGCCTCACCATCGTCACCACCACGTCGCACCACCACCAGCTCCCCGTCCAGCCAGCCAGCCGCCCAGAGCCGCCTCTTTTCCTCCTTCTCGTTTTCAATTGGTTTTGGCCGGAGCTCATTTTGGTCACCGACAACGTTTCCGACATCGGTTGGTCATGATTCTAGTGTCATTGGAATCCTCATATTCCAAGCTTCTCGAATCTGCCTTCGGTTTCTTCGATCTCCTTCTGAATGGACTTGAAACGAGATAAATTCATTTTTGAGTTTTTGTTAATTAAGTGAGTTTTAGGCTAAATGTTGAGTCGAGAAGTTGATGTAGGGATTGAATGCTATGCAAATATAATTTTTCTATATTTTTCGGATTTATTTTTAATTATTGAAATTTTTGGTTCGGGTTACTATTTCGAGCCTAAAAATTTTGATAATTTTAATAAATACTATATATTATTTGGAGTAATGTTTGTGAAGGAAATTTTGTAAAATTAAATATCAATAATTTATTATAATTTTTGGAAGTTGTATGTGAAAAATATAAATTTTAGAGAAAAATTGTGAAATTTGATTTTTAATTGATTTTTGTAAATTTATAGTTAACTATCATGTCTAATGATAATTTTGATTATTAGAAGGTATAAATTAATTTTATTAGCTAATTTAGTATTTTGTATATTTTGTTGATTTTAGATTAATTTTCGAAAATAATATAAATGTATATAAATGTATATAAATATTATAGTATTTAATTATTTGATGATTTAATTATATTTAGTGTTAAAATATATTTTTATGAATTTTCTGAAATTTTAAAAATAATAAATTTTAAGTATATATATTAATAGTTTTAATGAATTGGGCTTTTGTATATGATAATTATTGAAAAGAAATTATTATTCAAATAGTCCGATTAATTTTTATAAAATTTTGTTGTATATTTTTATAAAATTTTGTTGTATATTTTTATAACTCGGTCAGAAATTGTGTGTAGTTTGGGAGTCCGATCCAAGTGTGGTACTGTGTGGTGAATAGAAGTGTTTTTCGTGCAGGATCGACTCTACTTTTTGTAGAGGGGTGTCCATTTTACAAGAGAGACTCTGCCGAATTTTCAGTAGATTTCTCGTAAAATGTGACACCGGTATCTGTAAATTTTTGAGTCTGTTTAGTATTGTGTCTTAGATCGAGTCAATTCCTTCATTTCATGATTTTATTATTTTTTGAGAATCTCATGAATTTAATTATTTACCCTACGAGCATATTTTAAATAAATATTATTTATTTTAGAGAACTCCGGGCCACGAGCTGTAGCACCAGGGCAACAAAGAACGCGTCGCCTGGCACGTTCAACATGTGAGTTAATTTTATGAAATGTGTGTTGTGTGTTTTCAGTATGTTTTCTAGCAATTAAAAATAATAAAGAGTGGCTATATGATTGATTTATGAACAATAATTGAAAGCATGTTCAAAGGAAAAAATTATTTGGTTATGTTTTATTTATTTATTTAATCGTTTATTTATTCATTATTTATTGATTTATTGATTTTATTTAATTAATTATAATACGAATTGATTTGGAGATAATGATAAAATGTGCTACCTAATGGGTGTCACTAGGACCACGTGCGCACGGATAAGATCTCGGTATGTGATTAAAATGTGAATGGTTAGAGCTTGGTGGAGCTAGAGCTCTTGGGCCGGTAAAAAGGGATGTAATTTGGTTGAGCTTGCTCTCGGGACAACAAAATGGAATAAGTAAAATGATTGTGGCAGTAACTCCGTGGAGCTTGCTTTCAGGACGACAGTCATTTGGATTAAGAGAGCCGAAAGGCTATTAGAATAAGGGTTTAGGTGTTCTACCTGGTTTCTACAAAAATAACTATTTTAAATATTTTTGTACGAGGATTTCATTTTAAATTGATTTAAGAAGCTTTAAAGAGACTTTATATAAATATTATCAAGAAAAGTAAATTATTTTAATAATTATAATTATTTTATTTTATTTTATTTCAAAAAGGGATTTTAACAAACAGTTTTAAAACTAGCATGCATTTTATAAAATTGATTAACTCAGTGAGGTCTGATTCCCCTCAACTTATTTTTTTCAGGATCTCATAGTCTGTCTGCTAGTATCCCAAGTTTGTGCCGAGTTCGTTCTTCACCGGCTGCATTATGTATGTTAATTTGATTTGTATATTGTGTAACTGAATTCTAGACACCACAGTAGTTAATTCAAAATATGTATTATCGGTATTCTGATTTTACCTTGTTTGAAATATTGTATTTAAAGAATATTGTTTTATGTTTTTTTAATATTGTGCATTTATTATATTTTATTGTTAAGAGTACTGTTTTTATTTTGTGAAAAATTTTTAAGGCTTACTACGGGTTCCGGTTACTTTATGTATTCCCATTCCCTAGTGCCGGTCATGTACCTTTGGTTTGGATCGTGACAATTAACATCAAAATGCATACACATAATAATAACTCACAGGTGGAATGCGCTCCTCGGTGCTAACTCGACTAGCCCTGTCTTGAAAGCCTAGCTCCTGGTGTGGCTATGGAAAAATATAAAAGATAAATGAGTTAAAAAAATTCCTAACCTTATACATTCTAGATTTCTAAGGAAAAAAACTCAATCTAAGACAATTCTAATTACGCTCAATAATTAGCACATACTGACGTCACGTTTCACGAGAAACCTAACAAAAATTTGACAGAGTCTCATCTGTAAAACAGAATCTCTCTGCTAAAAGTAGAGTCATTCATGCATAAAACAACACTTCTATAATTCCCACAACTCAATAACTCGGGTTAGGTTCTCGAACTACACTTTATGCCCAACCGAGAACCAATACAATTACACATATATAAATAATATAATTTTATCAAATCTATTAACATATCAAAGAATTTAATTAAGTTATTACAATCAATTTCTTTTAAATAATTAAAATATAAAGGAAATCCATTTTCAAACATTTAATAAAATTCTCATTTAACATAACCAAAAACAACAATTAAAATTATAAAAATTCCTTTAAATTTTTACAACTAAAATTATTTTTAAATATAAAAAAACTATTTAGATAATTCAAGTATATAATAAAAATATTAAATAACTTTAAATTTAATTAAAACTGAATAAACAATAAAATATAAATTTTCCTCTAAAAATATATTTAATATAATTTCTTTAAAAATTTATATCTTAATTTCTACAAATAATTTCATGAAACTCTTTTTATAAAGTTTAATCTCCACAATTTATAGTATTTATTAAAAATATGAAAACACCCGAATCCGGAACAGTAACCCGAACACTGAAAACCCAAAAATTCCAATAAATTTAGAAAATTATGAAAAATATATCAATGGAAAGCTCTTGACTCCAATTTCATTTATCATAACGACCACAAAGCCTAATTCCTACACAATTTAAAGAAATTGGCCGAAAACCCTAAAATTGTTTTACCTCAAATTAAGGTTACTGCAGTGTAGATCAGTTCAATTGATAGAGGGGAAACGTTATCCAGAGGAAGACGAATGCAACGGTACCAGCGGCGACAACACCCCTTTCTTTGTTTGGTTCATCGGAAAAACGAAGGAGTAGGAAGGAGAAAAGGTGGCCAGCCGGAATAGGAGGCTGGAACGCTGAGGTAGTGGCTGCCGGAAGAAAGAAAGAAAGAAAGAAGGAAAAGAAAGAGAAAAGAAATAAAAAAGATATAATTTATTTTATTATTATTTTTTTATAAAGTAAACATATGATATTAAAAGTAGATATTTTACCCATTAAATCCCTCTCTTAAAATTTATTTGCAAAACTATACTCAACCTTTAAATTTAATCACTAATTATATACTTACACATAATTATTTATGAATACATTCTCTTAAAAATTATATCTTAAAGTTTATTAAAATACTCATTTTATAATAATTTCATAAAATAATAATTAACACTCTAAATCCATATTTTAATTTAATATGTAAAATACGGGCCATTACAGCATAGCCTTCACTTAATTTCATAATTACCAATTCCACAAATGTGTGCTCCCCTTTAATGTGTGCAAGGGTGAAATAAAAGGAATAGAACTAAGTATTAAAAGTGAATTTGCACAAGTTCAATGTTTTACGTTGGCATTCAAAAGTGCATTTAGTTATGCATATTATTAAATTATAACAAAGTTATGCACAAATAAGATACTTTCTCCCCCTTTGTCAAAGATAAAAGGAATAGAGGATAAACAAAATGATGTATCATTAAAGAACAAAGAACAAGTACATAAAAAAGTCATACTATAAAAGATGTAGTCCATCAAAAGAAATCCTAAGAAGAGATTAAAAGAGAAACATAAAAGTTTAAAACATAAGATGTAGAGGAAGAATCAAGTTTGAGGATCATCATCTTGAATGTCTTCTTCTTGATCATCTTCATAAGGAGGATCTTGAGGAGCAAGAGGAGAAGTATGTGGAGGAGGTGGTGGCTAAGAGCATTGAAGGTTATAGTAAGCATAAAGTTGACGAATATCATATTCAACATGGTCCATTCTTTAATCAAAGTGATCAAGTCTTGCATAAACTCTATCAAACCTTGAGTTAAAATTAGATTTAACTATGGACATTCTATTAAAAATTTGCCCAACCTAACTGTCAGGCGATTTCCGCAAGTGTACGGATCGTGCAAGTAATATAATGATAAGTAGAGTATCGTTCCCACAGGGAAGGAGCAATTTCTAGCACTAATTATGGCTATGTATTCTATGAGCTAATATAATCAATGATTAATG
>CATIWM010427090.1:0-16277 GCA_949671775.1 Mallotus repandus | reverse complement strand
ACAAAAGAAATCCTACAAAAAGGAATCCATAAAGTTAAAGCATAGATTAAATTAAATACAAAAGGAAATGAACAAATATCTAAAGTCAATCCACTACATGGGTGGTAATCATGCATAATAACTTAAAAGAACATGGGTTTTCAGGGAAATCATGCAGAATTTACAAAAAATATCAAGGTAAGATCATACAAGGCCCTGTCTAAGTGGCGATTGCCTCTTCTATGTCTGGTATAGAGGCGATCGCCTCATGGCAAGGGGTGATGCCTCCTTGAAGAGCCAATCGCCTTATCATTAGGCATAGATGACGCTCAAAGTAGCAAAACTTCAGTTCTAAGCAAGCATGACTTAATATAGACAAACAATACTTATAGCTAAACCTAAAACTTCAGTGAATCACGCTTAAAACATGGCATAGCACAATGGACAAGTACAATCAAGTAAACAAATGAACTCAAACTAAGCAAGTCTATAACTCTTGATATTTAAAAGACAATGGTGATCTTTACTGAAATATGAACCCATTTTGAAAATGATTTGCCCTCAGAGGTTGATTGTGGATTGAAATGTCTTTCAAATGTAAGGACTCCTACTTCTTCCTCAAGAATGAAACCACTCTTAGCAAGAAAACCTGTCTTTCTCAAGAAGGACTTCCCCTTTTCTTCCACATTTTTTTTCTCCTCTGTCTCTTTTTCTCTTTTTTTTTACTATCCAAACCCCCCCTTTCTTTTCGGTTGCCAACCCCCATTTAAACTCCTCAAGCTTCCTATCATGACCCTACCACCACTTTCCCAACACCATCCCCCCTAGCACTCCTTTTTTATCTCAAAAAATACACCCATGCACGTTCCAATACAGAGAGGTGAGGTGGTAGGTCCCTTGCTTGCTGCCATTGGCATACTGCATTTAATATAGCAGCAAGTGGGCTGTTGAAGAGGTGATTGCCTCCTCGAGGGGGCGATCGCCTATTAAGCCTCCTGGTTAGGAAGCGATTGCCTGTTGCTGAAGAGGCGATCGCTTCTTCAGCCCTCAGGCTAGGGCTTGAATGTTAGGCCATGGACTTGGGCTTGGTCCTGGGCCTAGCTTATTCAAGAGGAATTTAGGTTTTCTCTTACATTTGAAGGTCAAACTCTTCATTATTGAGCTTTGTTGTGGGCCGACCAAACCGAGTATCCATAGTTCACCCCCTACCGTGGGCCGATCGAACCGGGTGTCTACAGTTTGCCTCCTTGATTTTTCAAAAAATTGCATTCATGCATTCAAATTTTTTTAAAAAATAACATGCATGACACAGATAAAATAAACAACAAACAATATACCTGATTCCTGAGTTTCACCCGAGAGGTGAATTCTTCAACTTTGAAACATGTTTATGATGTTCGAGATCCTTATCAAGTTCGACTTGTCACTCACTAAGAACTCATGCTGTCATCCTTGAGTTTTCCTGGCCCTAGAGGTAGTCCCTCTAAAATGGGAAACTTACGCTGTCATCCTTGGGTTTTCCTTGCCCGAGAGGCAGTCCCTTTGAAATGGGAAACTTACGCTGTCATCCTCGGATTTTACTGGCCCGAGAGGCATTCCCTCTTAAATGGAAAACTCACACCGTCATCCTTGGGTTTTCCTGGTCTGATAAGTAGTCCCTCTTAAATGGGAAACTCATGCCGACATCTTCAGGTTTTCCTGGCCTAAGAGGCAGTCCCTCTGAAGTAGGAAACTCACGATGTTATCCTCAAGTTTTCCTAGCCCGAGAGGCAGTCCGTCTAAATTCTGATACTTTGATCAGAGAAATTCCATAGCTTATCCTTGGTTATAGGTTGACTAAGCTAGAAGATAAAATTCTTCAATGTTTGAATATGCTACGTCACCTCGGGAACCTCGCCCAACTAGTCACCAATTTAACAATCTTAACTTCAACGTGAATTTTTGGGACTCACCTGAAGAAATATTCCTTTCTTATTCATCGATATTTTGATTTTCTCATCTTCATCATTTTACATCATTTCTTTTTCTCTCACTCGATTAACCCTCATTTTTTGAAAAGAACACATTTTTTTTTACTATAAAAGGAAAAACCTTTTTCCTTTCATTCACTTTCTTTCTTTCTTCCTTTCTTTTTTATTCTTTTCTTTCCCGCGCTTCTACATTTTCAAACATGGATGCTGAAAGGACACCGCCTCCTCTTGCATGGGACCGCTCCACGTAGTCTTGGATTCACGAGAGGTGACACAGTTCCTCTCCTAGCGGATTTAAAGACTCATCTTTGTTCATCTGCATCCAGAGAGGTTAGTACCCCAAAATTGTCCATTTTTCCTGTAAAATTTCAATGGGTTAGGAGTAATCTAAGTTTTATCATTACTTAGGACTAGAAATATGACTGAATGAGTGAATAAATTATAGATTTGGCTAAAACTCGAGCACATGGGCTTTTCTTCACTCTGCAGAGGCGGTCACCTCTTCGAGGAGGCAATCATCTCTTGCCAAGAGGCATTCGCCTCTTGGAGGAGCGATGATCGTCGCCTCTCTGCTATAGAGGCGATCACATCTTGGAAAGAGGCAATCGTCTCTTGGCAAGAGGCGTTCACCTCTTGGACAGGCTCACCAGCGCTCTAGGTTTTCTATCTCAATGTCAGGATACTTAAATTACAGTATACTAATTTAAATTCCCTGATTTCTTTTCACAATATGATGCCCATCATTCAAAGGTGCCAAGAACTTTCAAGGAGCTCGAGCCTTCTATAATGAGCTCACCGTCGACCAGAAGGATCAGATCCAGGACATCGGCTTCAAGGATTTCATTCTCTCTTTCCCTGATGAGTAGGGGAAGATGAACTACCAGCCCTTGCACACTTTGATGGAGAGGTGGTTTGATACCACACATACCTTTTACCTGCCATTCAAAGGGATGATGCTGGATCCTGTCTCCTTTATTGCCATTACAGGGATCACCTGTGCCGGAGGTCTTGTTCCCTTTGATGTGAGCTTTCACCATATGTCTCTTGACAAGATGACCTATATTGAGTGCCTTCTTAGTATGGTACCAGACATAAAGGGGACAAATACCTTCAAGCATGATTCAATCTGGACCTTCTATACTCGAGAGAGGGTCACAACGATGACCTCCCCTCGCGAGATCGACCAGGTGGTGCGAGCATTCCTGCTCTATCTCTTTAGTACAACTCTCTTTGCTGACACCGCTAGCTCACTAGATATGATATTCTTGATGTCCGCGCGAGACTTGGATTGGGTGTCTTCATATGACTAGGGTGGTTGTGCTCTGGCCTATCTATACAGGAGCATAGATGAGCTCATACTTAGAGCTAAGAGGTTCTGCGACTTATGGCATGCCGTTCTGGTAAGTTATATCCTATCTTTCCCTCCTGGTTCTTCCAGATTACTATTTCTTGACATTAGCTAACAATGATTCTTTGACAGGTCTGGGCTTTGGAATTGGAGTTAGTTGCCGGTGTAATGCATTTAGGGAATGATTTTTCTGCCTTAAGTAAATGGGGTGCTAGTCGTGTCCTGAAGAAGCATTTGACTTTAGTGCACATTCACTGGCAGCATCTGAATGCTTTGACACAAGACTCAGTACCTAAAACATTTACAATCATATTAGTAATCTTGTAAATTCAACTTACTTACTTGTTAGTTCTCTTTGCAGATTTGGAATGACTTGTAGGGGCCCGAGGACAAATGGAACATGGAGATGACACGCTCCTGACCCTTGGCCCAGAAGAGGGTTCTTCTTTGTGGGCTATACTACCGGGTCTGGTACTTTAGTGAGCAGGTCCTCAACTGGTATTAGTGTATTGGGGTGAGATGCATCCCTAAGTCTCCTCCTAGAAGTATGCTCTGGACACATGAGTTGAAGGGCACTGAGCTTGCTCAGGCTATAGCTAGAGAGCCTGTTGTGGATCACACTATACGACTCAAGAGTTGGTACCGGGAGTTCATTTAGACTCATCTGTTGTAGTGGGTGCCTTTGACCATTGGTTCCACTTCTCAATTATATTCTCAATTCTCAGCTCATTTTCTTTTGAGTTATCCAATTTTGACATAGTTTTTCATTTACAGGCTGCAGCGACTGGACCTGCACCTCAGGTTAGGCCTCAGGAACAAGAGAGGCCTTAGCAGAGATCTCACATTGATCAGGGTGGTGAGAGTTCATCGATTGGGGCGCAACAACTTAGACCTCCCACCGTATCTATCTCTAATATAGTCGCTGGTAGTCTTGATCATACCCTGGATCCCTTGGTTCATTGCTGGGTTCCTCCTAGAGAGCTATCTCGACAGTTCTTGACTTTAGATGAGAGTTTGACACCTGCCTTCTCGCTTGCTGGCACCAACTAAGTAAGTTTACCATTAACCTGTTCTCTGAAAAAATTCTCAACATGTTCATTAGCATTACTTATTTCATTAACAACGCAAATTCCCTTGGAGCAAGGACATTACCTGTACAGATTAATCGAGGCTTATAGGAATTATATGCTGGACATCACCCAGCAGTTGAGGGTAAATAACACTCTTCCTACGTCTATATGTATGCATGATTGCATGACTTGCTAACCTTTTAACCTGCTTATATAGGATCATGATGAGAGGTAGCGTGAGAGGATGACCCTCGAGCGCCAGTTGGAGGTTCTTTAGATGGATGAGGATGATGGAGATGAGGGAGAGGAGTAGCCCATGAGTGCCCTAGGTGTCGGAGATGACGCTGAGGAGGGAGATGATTTGGAGGACACAGAGTAGGACTCCCCTTAACTAAGGAATTTTTGAACTGTTTACATTGTTATAACAGTCAATTTTGATTTTTTAAAAGTTCCTCTTACATAAATTTTGTTTTGACTAGATATTTGTCAAGGTAATTTCAATTATTGCAAATTTTAATAGTAATTGAATGTCTCTGTATGCATAGTTTTTCTTTAAACAGCTAAATTCTGCGTCAGCCTTCCAAAATTATGAAACTTTCCCAAACTTTTGCTCTCATTTTCTCTGGTGGAGTGGCAATTGCCTCTTGGCTTTTTGGTTAAGGGGCGAACGCCTCTTAGAAAGAGGCATTTTCCTCCTTGATGAGGCGATCACCTCCTCTCCAGTCTGCAGTCCTCCTTAAAATCCCTAACTTTCTCATCTCTGCACTTATTCTCCCTATTTCTTCTTTATCCCTAACCTCTATTTTATCTCTCTAAACCTCACCAAAAGTGCAAATCATGACTGAAAAGAAGCCACAAACTACTACAATCATTCCTAAAATGCTTAGATGGTGAATCATGGGCCAAACTAAAACCATTTCACTTGTTAAGCTTCAAATCACTACATGCTTAGAGAACCAATTTCCCCTTTCTCCATGCTATAGCTCAATTCTGGGATCCTTAACAACACATTTTTTGGTTCAATACTGTAGAATTATGCCCCTTACTGGAAGAATTTGAAGCTATATAAGGTTACAACATAGATTCCACTTGCCAAATTGCAACCCCTAGCCTTGCAGTCTTGGATCCACATTCTATTCAGTATCAGATGGCCCAGATGTTCAATCTTCCACCTCAGTCTTTAGCTCACTTGATTCTCAGCTATGAAATTAAACTAGAATCCTTTCTTGAAGTCATCCCGAGTGTAGACAAGAGAGAGGTTCATTGGCCTCAGATGGTGGCCCTCTGTTTTTATGCTCAATTTCTGCTAGTTTCCCTTTCCAAAAACTGTGATTCAAGAATCCTCCACATCTTGGGCAAAGTGGAAGCAGGATGCAACCCTTTCCCTCTCATCCTGGCAGAAACTATCATCGGGCTAGACAACTTCATGTCAACTAGGCAATTCTCCAGAAGTCCACTGTTATTAGAGGTTAGTCTTCTTCTCCTACCTCTATATTCTGTTATTCTATCATTTTCATATGCTATATTTACTATTCTTGTAGATGTGGCTTCATGAAAAACTAATACTGTTAGAACCTCCACAAAATATTACGCGCTACAGAGCCAAGCATTATAGAACCAGAAGGTTGCATCCCATACTAGAAGATTTCCATGGCTGGCTATCAACATTCCCTGATACTCTAATCTGATGGGTATGTCCATGGTGGAGATTACACTTATTGTGTTCTTGTAGCTAGCCTCCATTTTGCTATATTCTACAATCCTGCCTGTCTCTGCCGCTAGTATGGATAGAAATAATTGATTCTACAGGTTGTGCATGAATATGAGCCAGGGCCTCTTACTCATAACTTTCTGAATAACTTGTTAACTACTTGGCCTCAAAGATCCATCTAGAGGAACATAGACTACAATGGAGATCCATCCACCGATGATCAATACAAGGCGTGGATTCAATTACAACAAACAGAAAAAAATGAGTTTATTAGAAATAAAAGGGCGAGAGAGTTACAAGCATCGAGTGCTCAGAATGTTCATCAAAAGAAAAGGAAATAAAATTAGGTTATGAACTAAGTCATCATTTTCCTTTTGTTAGACATCATTTTCTTTTATAGTTAAACAGTTTGTAATAGATACTTAACGCAATGTTTAACAGTAATTAGAGCAATCTGCTTTATTTAACTTAAGCAAAATATGCATATAAATTTTGCTTCTGACATATCTGATGTTATTAGTTGGCTTATCCTTGCAAGTTTTTCAATTAACTATTTTTCCTCTCTCTCTCATTTGACATGTCCTTAACTTTTGCCTGGACCGCCTCTTCTGGGTTTTTTGATCTAGCAAGACTCTTTATTCTCTACCTTTTCTGTCTCTAACTTTTGCCTAGACATCCTCTTTTCAAAGTTTTCTCCCTAGCGAGACTTTTATAAAAAGTACTTCTTGAGCTTATCCAGATTGATGGTCTCCCTGAATTCATTCCCCTCTAAGTCAGATAAAATAGTAGCGCCTTTAGAGAATAACTTTTTCACCATATAAGGGCCTTTCTAATTTGACTTTAACTTCCCTTGAGGATCAGTCATAATCAGCTTTGTGAGCTTCAACACCAAATCACCTTCTTTAATTTTCCCCGACTTGATTTTCTTATTGTAGGCTTGAGCTATCCTCTTCTAATATAGCTGCAAATGATACATGGCCTTCACCCTCTTCTCATCCAATAAAGTGAGTTATGCTAAACGGCTCTCCAACCACTGGTATTAAGGGATTTTGGATTCCAAAAGGACCCTTAACGATCTAATCTCTACCTCTACTGGCAATACAACTTCATAACCACACACTAAGGAGTATGAAGTCACTCCAATTGATGTTCTAGTAGTGGTTCTGTATCCCTATAGTGCAAACTATAGATAATATGCCCAATGCTTATAATTCTCCAGCGTTTTGGACAAGATCTTCACATTCTTGTTTACAGCCTCTTCCGTACCATTTGCCTATGGTCTGTTTGGAGATGATCTATGATGCTCAATCTTATATTCCTTCAGCAGTGCAACTATTTCTACTCAAAATTGAATGCCATTGTCAGTGACGATATAATGAGGCAATCCCTACCTATAGATTATGTTTTTCTCGATAAATCTTGCCATCTATTTCGAGCCAACAGTAGCGTAGGACTCGGCTTCAACCTATTTGGAGAAATAGTCGATTGCCACCACAATGTATCAATGAACATTTGATGCATTTGGCCTTACTTCTCTTATGATATCAATTCCCCAAACTGTAAATGGCCAGGGAGAAGTCACTCCTTGGAGTTCCATAAATGGCAAATGGCTGACATCACCATAAGATTGATATTTATGGCATTTCTTTACAAACTTGACACAATCTATTTCCATTGTCAGCCAGAAATAACCCTGGTGAGCTATCTTCTTTGCTAAAATTGTCCCATTCATATGGGGCCCGCATACCCCTTCGTGCACTGCCTCCATGAGTTTCTGAGCTTCATCTTTATTAACACATCTCAGGTGGACCTCAGTTGGCATTCTCGTATACAACATCCCATTATAATTGATAAACTGTTGTGACAACATGCTCAAAGACATTCTTTCCTTACCTGATTCTCTTCTATGGGTAGATGAACAAATCTGCACTGAGTGAAAGATAGTGAGATAGTAGCCAAATAATCCCAATATAGATGTAACCTATCTTCCTTTACCTCCCACTCTTTAGAATCTTATTTCACAACCAGCATGGAGTCCCCATGTATAGTGACATCTTCTACCCCCATACTGTGCAACGCTTCCAAATTGAAGATACAAGCCTCATACTCAGCGTGGTTATTTATTACTTCAAACTCAAGCCTTTTCGCCAGCGGGATCATTTCTCCTTCTGGCATGATCAAAATTACACCAATGCCTACTCCTCAATTATTAATTGCCTTGTCAAAGTACATTTTCCATCCTTGAACTTCTATTGCCCCTAGATACTCATCGGGAAAATCCAGTTCCTAATCCTATTCGTCGGCTATAGGGTTCTGAGCCAAAAAGTCTGCTACTGCTCTTCCTTTCACTACCTTCTTTGCTTCATAGTCTATATCAAATTTTGTGAGTAGAACTAGCCATATGGCTAATTTTCCCATAAGTGATGGTGTCTGCGGGAGGTACCTGATTGGATCATGTTTGAAAATTGTCTGCACTCTGTAAGACTAGAGTAGTGACAGAGCTTCTTTGTTGCCCAAATTACAGCTAAGCATGTCTTCTCCACTAGACTGTAGTTGACTTCATATTGCAACAGCTTCTTACTTAAGTACTACATTGCTCGTTCAACCTTCCCTTCTCCTTCCTGAGCTAACATTGCACCAATAGCATCCTTCTCGATTGCTAAGTACACGATTAAGGTTTTACTTGGCTTCGACGGTTGCAAGATTGGGGGATTCATCAAATAATCTTTAATAGCTTTGAAAGCTTGTTGATACTTGTCATCCCAGATCATTGGTTGATTTTTCCTTAAAAGCTTGAAAATCGGCTCACAAATAGTAGTCAACTTGGCTATGAATCTACTGATGTACTGCAACAGCCCAATGAACCCTCTAACTTCTTTTTCAGTTCTCGGTGCAGACATTTCCTTAATTGCTTTGACTTTATCTAGATCCACTTCTATCCCCTTCTGGCTGATGACGTGTCCTAGCAATTTGCCAGATGTTACCCCTAAAATGCACTTCTTTGGGTTAATATGAGATTTTACTTCTCTGCCCTTGCTAGGAACTTATCTAGAGCTTCAAAATGCCATTCTCTGGTTATAAACTTTGCCATCATATCATCCACGTACACTTCTATCTCTTTGTGGATCATGTCATGCAACAAAGTACTAGCCATCCTTTGATAAGTGGCTCCCATATTCTTCAAACCAAACGACATGACCGTGTAACAGTAGATGCCCCACTCAGTAGTGAAGGATGTTTTTAGCTTATCAATCACCAGCATCATGATCTGGTTGTATCCCAAAAAACCATCCATGAAGGAATACATCATGCTAGAGTCCGCACTATCGACAAGTGTGTCAATATGTGGCAGTGGAAAGTTGTCTTTTGGGCAAGTCTTATTCAAATCTCTATAATCCACACACATCCTGACCCTACCATCTTTCTTGGGGATAGGCACTATGTTTGCCAGCCACTAAGTGTCTTCAATCGCTTCCAAAAACTTTGCTTTTAACTGATTTTCCACTTCTTCTTTGACCAAGAGAGCCCATTCTAGCCTCAACCTTCTCTTCTTCTGCTTTATTGGAGATACGTGGGGATGCGTAGGGATCCTGTGTGATGTTATTTCCCTATCAATACCTGGCATATCTTTGTAACCCCATGCAAATACTTTCTGTCTTCTTTTTAACATTTCTTTCATTTTTTCTCTCTTATCATGAGTCAAATCAGAAGCCACCAATATATTTTTAGGGTTGTCATTGGTGCCTAGATTAAATGATTCAATTTGTATGGAGTTAATGTCAAACATATACATGAAATGAGCATCATAAACAGAATAACTATTAGGAAACACATCACACAAATAAGTAAAGTTAGACTTCATTGCATTCATTTTGGAAAAGAATAAGTCATTAGTTGCAAATAAAGTAGCAAGAAAAACATCAAAGTCATCATAGAGAAGATTGATGATGGAATTCAGGACATAGGTTTTGAGATCCAGCTCCTCATCCTGATTGTTGGTATCTTTCAACTCCGGAGCAACAACATTCTCCTTAGGCTCTTCTTCGGCCACTATCAGCTCTTCCATAGGAACCTTTGAAGGATCAGCCTTTTTTACCCCATCCACATACTTGGCGAAGATCTCAAACCCTAAAATTACCTCTCCTACCATCACAAGAGGTTCAAGAGCTCCATTATTGAGGTAATTGGTGCCTTGCCTCACAAAAATCTCCCACAGAGCCTTCTTCTTCTTAGCCTTAGCCTCCTCCTCTTCTTTTTCCAATTGATCCCAAATCTTAAATCCTTCCTTGGAATTACCATCCTCATCATATCCCAACCCATGCTTCAGAATCAATGTTTCATGTTCCACATGTCTTGGCATGCCTTGCTGGTTCTTCCCTAGTCCCATGCCAGGGAGGAAATCCATGGTGTGCATCATATTCATGACCTTCTCACTTATTTCAGCCTCATAAATTATACATACCTCAAAGCTGTGGCTTATATGAATCTCCTTATGAGCTAGTTTTATAGCAACTACAACAGCCTCAGTTTCTGCTGAGACAGTGACAACCTTGTTCTTATGTGGGAATTTTATCTTTTGGTGAGCAGTGGATGGTACACCACCCAGAGGATGAAACCATGGCCTTCCCAACAGGATAGCAAAAGTCATAAGAATGTCAATTACATGTAAATCAACCCAAGCCTCAATAGGTCTCATTTTGACCAATGCTCTGAATGTCCCTTAACAGGCCTCCATGTATCGCCATAAGCCTTGATAACCACCTCGGAAGGCTTCAGATTTGCTACAGTCAGTCCTAACTTTGGTAGGATTTTTAGTGGGCACATTAACAGCGGAGCCGTTGTCCACCATTACACAATAAGTCATCTTCCCCTTCACCTCAACTTTAATAAACAAAGCCTTATGGTGGTCCTTTCCTTCTAAAGGTAGGTCATCATCAGAAAACAAAATGGCTCCTTGAGGAGTTTCCATTAATGTGCCAACCATTTGCTCAGGTGTGCAACCTGTGGAGATCTTCCTCTAATCAAAAGCCAGAACCAGTGCTTCCCTATAATCTCTAGAATGCATGAGTAGCTCCCCCACAATGGCGATAACTTCTTCTTTCTTTGCCTTTTCTTTTGAACTTTCTGCCTTTTCTAGTTTAGGTTCAACGGGTGCAATCTCTTTCCCCTTCCCTTCAACCAGATGACTCTTTCTTCCTTCATCATTCTCCCATAAATCAATTTATCCCTCGCCTTCTTCATCTGAGCTCTAGATATCTAACACACGCATGGTAAGTTCTAAAGGTTGTTCATTTTGTTCTAGGTTGTTTGGCTTGGGTTTTGGTGACTCAAGAGTGGCATTAACAAAAGAATTGAAAACTTATTCCTCTATCAAGCCAGTACCAATCATAAGGATTAGTGCATTTGGAGGTGGGGCAGTTCAGTAGTTTGGTGAAGGATTGCTTTGTGTGTTTGGATTTTGAGTCTCGGGATCTGTGATCTTGCCTGCATCAATCAGGTCTTGAATCTCATGCATCAACCCGGAATAATTATCGGTATCGTGTATGATGGTCTGGTGGAATTTGCAGAAGAGCTTTGGGTTGACATTTGGCATGGGTTGTTGTGAAGGTAAGGGTTATAGCAGGTTCATCTCAACTAGCTTTTTAAGAACTTTAGAAAGGGGCCGCCTTAAATTTAAAAATCTCTGAGGCTGCTTGACAGTGTTAATTTTCACACTTGGGTCTGACTGTCTGATAGTATTAATATGGACATTACTACTTGAACAAGCTCCATCCTTGCCCCCATATCTTCCCCTGAAAAATCTCTTTTCTTGAGCTAAGTTTGACTCTTTCTAAACCCCAAACCTATACAGTTCTTCAAAGTTACAGATTCCCAGATCTTTCAGCTTTCCAGATAGTGTTGGGATACAGCCTTCCATTGCTAGCATCAATTGATCTGACTCAGTAGGTTTATGCCTTATTTGAGCCAACTTCCCCCTCTGACGAGTTAGGTAGTCAATAAAGGACTCATTAAATCTTTGTTTAGTGTTTTGTAGATCTCTCAATGATACTTCCAATTGGATGTTGAGGCCATACTACTTAACAAATGCAACATATAACTCTTTCTAGTCAGATTGGACATGTGGTTCTAATATGGATTGGTGTGCCTTCTAGTGACATGGGGAATTGTTTGACCATTTGAGCTTTAGTCAATTCCATGGCTTTCATGTATGTCACATATTTCTTCAGGTGCAAATGTGGGTCCTCTGTCCCAGAGTACTTTTTCATGCTGGGAAATTTAAACTTCCAAGGCAAGGGATCATCCTCTTAGTGCAGGTTCAGATCAGTGTAGTCCATCGAGGCATCCATTCCCTTTTCCTTCATCATTAATTGCATCTGGGCCATGGCCTAAGTTATATTCTTGGTCCATTCAGACTATTCCACACTCTCTGTCTGTCCTAAATTCTTCAGACCTACTGGATCAGCTAGCACAGTCATGTCATCCTCTTCCCTTGGTCTCACCGAAATTTCTGCATCCAGATCAATCGGAACGATCGGTTGCACTGTCTATTTTTCTATAATTAATTTGGCTATTTCTCCCATCATCTCTCTCATCATGGATCAGGTTTCAATAATCACTTCATCTTTCAACTGTGCCTTAAAAGCCTTAGGATCAAAACCGCCTGCCATTTCTATTTTTGAATTTTTAACTAAACGACTAGAACTAGAGCGAGTCTGCATAGATGAACTTGAGGGATCTATAATTGTAAAATCATGGGTTAGAACTATGCATGACGTGTATGCATAAGATGTGGGTCCATTTAATTATCTAAAGCAAAAAGAAACTAAGCACATGTAATTTACACATAATAGAGAACAAAACACGAATGCATCAGAATGAAAACCTCCACCCTTATTCCTCCCACACACGCATTCAATGGTGAGTTTCTTGTCCTAGGATTGTTGGCCTAGGTTTTAATTATCAATGGGGGATAACAAAATCGATGTATGCAAAAAAACTCTCAAAATGATTCCAACAAGTAATAAATCCTCTAAATAAATCCAAAGTACATTCTTAATTGGCCAAAAGTGACATCAAGGCCTACCTTGTTAAGGTCCATTCAAAATAGGCTAAAATGTGGGCATGAGAGGCCCATCTTGACAAGGTTCATTTACAATGAGCTTGATTTTTATTTTAAGGGTCCATCAAAGGGCATAAAACACATGCATTTGGGAGAATTCCTAAGGAAAATTGCTAAGTCACTACATGAGCTTGAGTCTTGAGTACTAGGCTTCGGCTCCCATAATGATATACATCCATACATGTCTCCCCACTCAAGGGTCCAAGCAACGCATATAGTACGTGTCGTGAGTGATAATAACCACATATTCCACTACCAGGTTTGAGTGAAACATAGGCGGCATAATAATGATTAATATTGGGCTAATAAGGACTAAAGTGCTCATTGTGTGGAAAGAGTGTAGTGAATGCAACAGGATGTTAAATAAATAAAGAAGTAATTAAAGATAATAAATCCCAAAACACTTGGGATCAATTTCTCTATCCCCAGTGGAGTCGCCACTATAGGCGGCGGGGTTTAGCGCGCACCTAAGTGCTGGCGACTGCGGCATTGTGTGGGCTTAGGGCCCACTAGGAAATACGAAATAGGTCTTAAGCCTAAATGGAGATTGAGTCACAACCCGAATAAAAGTCGAGACACACTTATATGATAATTGGATTCCACGAAGGTTCCCAAAAGTCGTCATTAGAGAACGGGTTCGAAAACTGGGTAGGGGCATTTGAATGCCCACCCAACCTTGTGGTCAGGCTCTGTTTGTGTTTTGTGTTTTATTACCTTTAATTATTCAATTGTTTTTTATTAACATACGGATTATAATTGCCTTCAACCAATTGTCTAATTTTACATTAAAGTCCAAGTTTGCATATTAATCTCGTTTCATACGTTTAAGTCCCAACATTCATAAAAAAAAAAATAATTTACAATCATTCATTCCAAATGAATGGGGGGAGGGATTAAGGATTATAATGCTTTACTTCAAATAAGAGAGGAATAAATAGGAAATATACCACAAAACAAACGATAAGATACAGACAATATACAGAAAATAAACCAAAAATATACTGAAACTAAACCATCGTAAATCCTCTTAAGAACTAATTAAGGGAGTCAATTCCCTTTAAGTGGAAACTCATCCTAAGTTCCTGCAATAAGCAAAAATAAACTTCCTAAAGTACAAAAGAAATTCTACAAAAAGGAGTCCATAAAGTTAATGCATAGATTAAATTAAATACAAAAGGAAATGAACAAATATCTAAAGTTAATCCACTACATGGGTGGTAATCATGCATAATAACTCAAAAGGTATGAAAGACATGGGTTTTTAGGGAAATCATGCAGAATTTACAAAAAAATATCAAGGCAAGATCATACAAGGCCCTATCTGAGTGGCAATCGCCTCTTCTATGTCTGGTATAGAGGCGATCGCCTCATGGTAAGGGGCGATGCCTCCTTGAAGAAGCGATTGCCTGATCATCAGGCACAAATGACCCTCAAAGCAGCAAAACTTCAGTTCTAAGCAAGCATGACTTAATACAGACGAACAATACTTACAGCTACACCTAAAACTTTAGTAAATCACGCTTAAAACATGGCATAGCACAATGGACAAGTATAATTAAGCAAAAAAATGAACTAAAACTAAGCAAGTCTATAACTCTTGATATTTAAAAGAAAATGGTGATCTTTACTGAAATATAAACCTTTTTTGAAAATGATTTTCCCTCAGAGGTTGATTGTGGATTGAAATGTCTTTCAAATGCAAGGACTCCTACTTTTTCCTTAAGAATGAAACCATCAAATGCAAGGACTCCTACTTCTTCCTTAAGAATGAAACCATCAAATGTAAGGACTCCTACTTCTTCCTCAAGAATGAAACCACTCTTAGCAAGAAAACCTCTCCTTCTCACGAAGGACTTCCCCTTTTCTTCTAGACATTTTTTTTTCTCCTCTATCTCTTTTTCTCTTTTTTTTTTACTATAAAAAACCCCCCATTTCTTTTTAGTTGACAACCCTTATTTAAACTCCCTAAGCTTCCTATCATGACCCTACCACCCTTTTCCCATCACCATCCCCCCTAGCACTCCTTTTTTTTCTCAAAAAATACACCCAAGCACGTTCCATTGCAGAGACGTGAGGTGGTGGGTCCCCTGCTTGCTGCTATTGGTATGTTGCATTTAATGCAACAACAAGTGGGCCACTGAAGAGGTGATTACCTCCTCTAGGGGGCGATCACTTGTTGACCCTCCTAGTCAGGAAGCGATCACATGTTGCTAAAGAGGCGATCGCCTGTTACTGAAGAGGCGATCGCTTTTTCAGCCCTCAAGCTAGGGCTTGAATGTTGGGCCATGGACTTGGGCTTGGTCCTGGGCCTGGCTTATTCAAGAGGAATTTGGGTTTTTTCTTGCATTTGAAGGTCAAACTCTTCATCATTGAGCTTTGTTGTGGGCCGACCAAATCGAGTATCCATAGTTCGCCCCCTACCGCGAGCCGATCGAACCGGGTGTCTACACTTATCTTCTCTAAAGTTTCATTCATGGCCTTTTTATTTCATTTTTGAAACCACTGTAATATTTATTTTATGAATTTAAAGTGTATAATTAATGAATATGTATATTATATTTAATGAACTTATAATTTTTTTATTGATGAATCTATATAGAATAATGAACTAAAATATTAAAAGTGATGAATATATAGTTAATAACTAATGAATCTTCATGATTTAATTAATGAACTTGCAAGTGAAGATTAATGAACCTGCAGGTGAATATTAATGAATCTGCATGTTCATTGAACCTACAGGTGAAGATCAATGAACTTACAAGTAAAGATTAGTGAATTTGATGCAAACTCATTATCATTTACCTGCAAATTCATTGATTTTCACTTGCGGATTCATTGATCTTCATCTAAAGATTCACTATCAATCTCATTAAAAAAATAAAAAAACAAATAAAACAAACATAACTTATCTTCTACAAAACTTCATTCATGGCATTTTTATTTCATTTTTGAAACCACTGTAATATTAAAGAAATGAATCCATGCACAATTAGTAATTAAGAAGTTATGAAGACAAAATTTTAACTAATGGATTTCATCATTAAGGTAATTATTATGAACAATAACCCAATCAATC
>CATIWM010426900.1:0-30229 GCA_949671775.1 Mallotus repandus | reverse complement strand
TTAACTTTATGGATTCCTTTTTGTAGGATTTCTTTTGTACTTTGGGAAGTTTATTTTTGCCTATTGCAGGAACTTGGGATGAGTTTCCACTTAAAGGGAATTGATTCCCTTAATTAGTTCTTGAGAGGACTTACGATGGTTTAGTTTTAGTATGTTTCTGGTTTATTTTCTGTGTATTGTCTATATATTGTGGTTTACTTTTGGTATATTTCCTGTTTATTCCTCTCTTATTTGAAGCAAAGTATTGTAATCCCTAATTCTTTTCCCTTTTATTTGGAATGTGTTGTTGTGAATTATTATTTTTTATGAATGTTAGGACTTAAATGCATGAAATGAGATTAATGTGCAAAACTTGGACCTTAATGTAAAAATTTAAGAAATTGGTTGAAGGCGATTATAATTTGCATATTAATAAAAAAATTGAATAATTAAAGGTAATAAAACACGATACATAAACGGAGGCCGACTGCAAGGTCGGCTGGGCATTCAAATGCCCAGACCCAGTTTCTGAACTTGTTCTCTGATGACGGCTTTTGGGAACCTCCGTGGAATCCAGTTGCCATATAAGTGTGTCCTTGCTTTTATCCGAGTGGCAACTCCATCTCTGATTAGGCTTTAAGACCTATCTCATATTTTCTAATGGGCCCTGAGCCCACATAGTGTTGCGGTCGCACCATTTGGGCTCACGCTAATCTCTGCTGCCTACAGTGGCGACTCCACTAGGGATAGAGAAATTGATTCCAAATGTTTTGGGATTTATCATCTTTAATTATTCCTTTTTTTATTTTGCATCTTGTTGCATTCACTACACTCTTTCCACATAAGGAGCACTTCAGCCCGAGCCCAACAATAATCATTATTCTGCCACCTACGTTTCACTCAAACATGGTGGTGGAATATGTGGTTATTATCACTCACAATATGTACTATCTGCGTTGCTTGGACCCTTGAGTGGGGAGACATGTATGGATGTATATCATTGTGGAAGCCGAAGCCTACTACCCGAGACTCAAGCTCATGTAGTGACTTAGCAACTTTCCTTAGGAATTCTCCTAAATGTATGTGTTTTATGCCCTTTGATGGACCCTTAAACTAAAACTCAAGCTCGTTGCAAACAAAATCTTGTCAAGATGGGATTCTCATCCTAACTTTTAACCTATTTTAAGTCGATATTGCCAAAAAAAAGGCCTCATGCCCACATTTTGGCCCATTTTGAATGGATCTTAACAAGGTAGGCCTTGATGTCACTCTTGGCCTATTAAGAATGGACTTTAAATTTATTTAGAGGATTCATTACTTGTTTGAATCATTTTTAGAGTGTTTTGCATATGTCATTTTTGTTATCTCCCGTTGATAATTAAAACCTAGGCTAACAATCCTAGGACAAGAAACTCACCATTGAATACGTGTGTGGGAGGAATAAGGGTGGAGGTTTTCATTCTGATGCATTCATGTTTTGTTCTCTGTTATGTGTAAATTACATGTGCTTAGTTTCTTTTTGCTTTAGATAATTAAATGGACTTGCATCTCATGCATACACGTCATGCATAGTTCTAACCTATGATTTTGCAGTTATAGATCCCTCAAGTTCATCTGTGTGGACCCGCTCTAGTTCTGGTCGCTTAGTCATAAATTTAAAAACAGAACTGGTAGGTAGTTTTGACCTTGAGGCTTTTAAGGCACAGTTGAAAGATGAAGTTATTATTGAAACCCAATCCATGATGAGAGAGATGATATGGGAAATAACCAAATTAATCACAGAAAAATAGCTGACGCAACCGACCTTCCCGATTGATCTGGATGCAGAAATTCCAGTGAGAATAATGGAAGAGGATGACATGACTGTGCTAGTTGATCTAGTAGGTTGGAAGAATTTAGGCCAGATAGAGAGTGTGGAACAGTCTGACTGGGCCAAGAATATAACTAAGGCCATAGCCCACATGTAATTAATGATGAAGAAAGAGGGCATGGATGCCCCGATGGACTACACTGATATGAACCTGGATGAAGAGGATGATCCCTTGCCTCGAAAGTTTAAATTTTTCAGCATGAAATAGTACTCTGGGACCAAGGACCCACATTTGAACCTGAAGCAATATGTGACATACATGAAAGCTACAGAATCGACTAAAGCTCAGATAGTCAAACAATTCCCCATTACACTAGAAGGCACACCGATCCGCTAGTACTTTGCTTTGGAACCACATGTCTAGTCTGAATGAAAAGAGTTATGTGCTGTGTTCGTGAAGTAGTATGGCCTCATTGTCTAATTGGAAGTATCATTGAGAGATCTGTAAAACACCAAAAGGAGATTCAATGAGTCTTTTACTGACTACCTGACTCGTTGGAGGGGGAAGTTGGCTCAAATGAGGCATAGACTTGCTGAGTCAAATCAGTTGATGCTATCAATGGAAGGTTGTGTCCCAACATTGTCTAGAAAGTTGAAAGATTTGGGGATCTATAACTTCGAAGAACTGCGTAGGTTTGGGGTACAGAAAAAGTCAGACTTAGCTTATGAAAAGAGATTTTTTAGGGGAAGATTTGGGGGCAATGATGGTGATGGTTTAAGCAGTAATGTCAAGATTAATACTATCAGACAGTCAGGCCCAAGTGTACAAATTAACACTATCAGGCAGCCTCAGAGGTTTTCAAATTTAGGGCGGCCCCTTTCTAAAGTTCTTGAGAAGCTAGTTGAGAAGAACCTACTATGACCCTTACCTTCAAAACAACCCATGCCAAATGCCAACCTAAAGCTCTTCTGCAAATTCCACCAGACCATCGAACATGATACCGATAATTATTCTCAGTTGAAGCATGAGATTCAAGACTTGATTGATGCAGGAAAGATCATAGATCCTAAGACCCGAAAGCTAAACACACAAAATAATCCCTTACCAAACTACCGAACTACCCCACCTCTAAATGTACCCATCCTTATGATCAGTACTTGCTTGAGAGAGGAACAAGTTTTCAATTCCTTTGTTAACGCCACTCCTGAGTCACCAAACTCGAGCTAAATAACCTAGACCAGAATGAACAACCTTTAGAGCTTGCCATATGTGTGTTAGATATTTGGAGCTCAGATGATGAAAGCAAGGGACATATTGATTTGTAGGAGACTGAGGAAGGAAGAAAGAGTCATCCAATTAGAAAGGTTGAAGGGAAAGGGAAAGGCAAAAATTTCAAAAGAAAAGGCAAAGAAAGAAGAAGTTATCGCCAGTGTATAGGAGCTACTCATGCATTCTAGAGATCATAAGGAAGCAATGGTTCTAGCTTTGGATTAGAGGAAGATCTCTACAGGCTGCACACCTGAGCAAATGGTTGGCTTATTAATGAAAACTCCTCAAGGAGCCATTATGTTTTCTGATGATGACGTACCTTTAAAAGGAGGGGACAACCATAAGGCTTTGTTCATTAAAGCTGAGGTGAAGGGAAAGATGCTTGTTGTGTAATGGTAGACAACGGCTTCACCATTAATGTGTGCCCATTGAAAATCCTACCAAAGTTAGGATAGACTATAGCAGACCTGAAGCCTTCTGAGGTGGTTATCAATGCTTATGATGATACAAGGAGGCCTGTTGAGGGGACAATCAGAGCATTGGTGAAAATGGGACCTATTGAGGCTTGGGTTGATTTATATGTGATTGACATTCCCGTGACCTTTGCTACCCTGATGGGAAGGCCGTGGTTTCATCCTTTGGGTGATGTACCATCCATCGTTCACCAAAAGATAAAATTCCCATATGAGAACAAGGTTGTCATTATCTCAGCGGAAACTGAGGTTGCTGTAACTGCTCTGAAACTAGCTCCTAACGAGATTCCTATAAGCCCCAACTTTGAGGTCTGTATGATTTATGAGGCTGAAATAAGTGAGAAGGTCCTAAATATGATGCGCACCATGGATTTCCTTCCCGACATAGGACTTGGGAAGAACTAGCAAGGCATGCCAAGACATGTGGAACATAAAACGTTGATTTTGAAGCATGGGCTAGGATATGACGAGGATGATGATTCTGAGGAAGGATTTGAGATTTGGGATCAACTGGAAAAAGAAGAGGAGGAGGCTAAAGCTAAGAAGAAGAAGGCTCTATAGGAGACTTTCATGAGGCAAGGCACCAATTACCTCTATAATGGAGCTCTTGAACCTCTTGTGATGGCGGGAGAGGTAATTCCAGGGTTTGAGATCTTCGTCGAGTATGTGCATGGGGTAAAGAAGGCTGATCCTGTAGAGGTTCTTGTGGAAGAGCTAATAGTGGCCGAATAAGAGCCTGAGGAGGATGTTGCTACTCTGGAGTTGAAAGACACCAACGGTTAGGACAAGGAGCTGGATCTCGAAACCTATGTCCTGAATTCCATCATCGATCTTTTCTATGATGACTTTGATGTTTGACTTGCTACTTTATTTAAAACTGATGACTTGTTCTTTTCCAAAATAAATGCAATGAGGTCTGACTTTGCTTATTTGTGTGATGTGTTTCCTAATGGTTATTCTGTTTGTGATGATAATTTCATGCATATGTTTGACATTAATTCCATGCAAACTGAATCATTTAATCTAGGCACAAATGACAACCCTAAAAATATATTGCTTGTTTCTGATTTAACTCATGATAAGAGAGAAAAAATGAAAGAAACATTAAAAAGAAGACAGAAAGTATTTGTGTGGGGTTACGAAGAAATGCCAGGTATTGATAGGGAAATAACAAAATATAGGATCCTTATACATCCTCACGTATCTCCAATAAAGCAAAAGAAGAGAAGGCTGAGACCAGAATAGGCTCTCTTAGTCAAAGAAGAAGTGGAAAAACAGTTAAAGGTAGAGTTTTTGGAAGTGGTTGAAGACACTCAGTTGCTGGCAAGCATAGTGCCCATCCCCAAGAAAGATGGCAAGGTCAGGATGTGTGTGGATTATAAAGATTTGAACAAGGCTTGCCCAAAAGATGACTTTCCACTACCGCATATTGACACACTTGTCGATAGTGTGGCCTTGAGCGTGATGTACTCCTTCATGGATGATTTTTCAGGATATAACCAAATCATGATGGTGGTGATTGATGAGCTGAAAACATCCTTCAGTACTGAGTGGGGCATCTATTATTACACGATCATGTCATTTGGTTTAAAGAATGCGAGAGCCACTTATCAGAGGATGGCCACTATTTTGTTGCATTACATGATCCACAAAGACATAGAAGTGTACGTGGATGATATGATGGTGAAGTCTGTAACCAGAGAAGGGCATTTTGAAGCTCTAGTTAAGTTCTTAGTGAGGGAAAAGAAGTATAATCTCAAATTAAACCCAAAGAAGTGCGTCGTCGGGGTAACATTTAGGAAACTGCTAGGACACGTCATTAGCCAGAAGGGGATAAAAGTGGATCCAGATAAAGTTAAAGCAATGAGGGAAATTTCTGCACTAAGAACTGAAAAAGAAGTTAGAGGGTTCATTGGGCGATTGCAGTACATTAGTAGATTCATAGCCAAGTTGACTACTGTTTGCGACTCAATTTTCAAGCTTTTAAGGAAAAATCAACCAGTGATCTGGGATGACAAGTGTCAATAAGCTTTCGAAGCTATTAAAGATTATTTAATGAATCCTCCAATCTTACAACTGCTGAAGCCAGGTAAAACCTTAATCTTGTACTTAGCAATCGAGAAGGATGCTATTGGTGCAATGTAAGCTCAAGAGGGAGAAGGGAAGGTTCAACACGCAGTGTACTACTTAAGTGTGAAGCTAACTACAGCCTGGTAGAGAAGACATGCTTAGTTGTAATTTGGGCAATAAAGAAGCTCCGTCACTACTTTCAGTCTTCCAGAGTACAGCCGATTTCCAAACATGATCCTCTCAGATACCTCCAACAGACACCGTCACTTATGGGAAAATTAACCAGATGGCTAGTTCTGCTCATAAAATTTGATATAGACTACGTAGCAAAGAAGTTAGTGAAAGGAAGAGCAGTAGCAGACTTTTTGGCTCAGAACCCTATAGCCGACGAACAAGATTGGGACTAGATTTTCCCAATGAGCATTTGGGGGCAATAGAAGTTCAAGGATGGAAAAATGTACTTTGACAAGGCAGTTAATAATCGAGGAGCAGGCATTGGTGTAATTTTGATCATGCCAAAAGGAGAAATGATCCCAATGTTGAAAAGGCTTGAGTTAGAAGTAACAAATAACTAAGCTGAGCATGAGGCTTGTATCTTCGGTTTGGAAGCATTACGCAGTGTGGGGGTACAAAATGTCACTGTATACGGGGACTCCATGCTGGTTGTGAAATAAACTTTTAAAGAGTGGGAGGTAAAGGAAGATAGGCTGCGTCTGTATTGGGATTATTTGGCTACTATCTTGCTATCTTTCACTCAGTGTAGATTTGTTCATCTACTTAGAGAAGAGAATCAGATAATGGATGCCATTGCTATATTGGCTTCTATGTGGCAAAGTGGAAAATGGACGGAGGTTAAGCCTTCAATCCTAGCAAAATCCTGAAACCCTTATTACGAAGAAATAAGAGTCATGCCGATTGATGCAGCTGAGAATCCTTGGTTTCATGACTTGTAACAGTATTTAGAGACCGAGCAATTCCCTGAGGACACTGAAAAGAAAGAAAGAATGTCTTTAAGGATGTTCCCGCGATAGTTCATCAACTATAATAGGATGTTGTATAAGAGAATGCCAACTAGGGTCCACCTGAAATGTGTTGATAAAGATGAAGCTCAAAAACTTATGGAGGGAGTGCACAAAGGGGTATGCGGGCCCCATATGATTAGGACACTTTTGGAAAAGAAGATAGCTTGCCAGGGTTATTTCTGGCTGACAATGGAAACAAATTATGTCAAGTTTGTAAAGAAATGTCATAATTGTCAAGCTTATGGTGATGTCAGCCATTTGCCATCTATGGAACTCTAAGGAATGACTTGTCCCTAGCCTTTTGTAGTTTGGGGAATTGATATCATTGGGGTAGTAAGGCCGAAAGGATCAAACGGTCATCGATACATTGTGGTGGCAATCGACTATTTCTACAAATGGGTTGAAGCCTAGTCCTACATTACTGTCGGCTCGAAACAGATGCCAAGATTTATCGAGAAAAATATCATCTATAGGTATAGATTGCCTCATCATATCGTCACTGACAATGGTGTTCAGTTTTGAGCAGAAACAACAACACTGCTGAAGGAATACAAGATTGAGCATCATAGATCATCTCCATACAGACCACAGGCGAATGGTGTAGTAGAAGCTGCAAACAAGAATGAGAAGAAGATCTTGTCCAAAATGCTGGAAATTTATAAGGATTGGGCAGATTATCTACAGTTTGCATTGTGGGGATATCGAACCACTGCTAGAACATTGACTAGAGTCACTCCATACTCCTTAGTGTATGGGTGTGAAGTTGTATTGCCAGTAGAGGTTGAGATTCGATCGTTAAGGGTCTTTTTGGAATCTAAAATCCTTGAATACTAGTGGTTGGAGAGTCGTTTAGCAATACTCAGATTATTAGATGAGAAGAGGATGAAGGCCATGTATCATTCGCAGCTATATCAGAAGAGGATAGCTCGAGCCTACAATAAGAAAATCAAGCCAAGGAAAATTAAAGAAGGTGATTTGGTGTTGAAGCTCATAAAACCAATCATGACTGATCCTCAAGGGAAGTTCAAGCCGAATTGGGAAGGCCCTTATATGGTGAAAAAGTTGTTCTCCAATGGCGCTGCTATTTTATCCCACTTGGAGTGGAATGAATTCAAGGAGCCCATCAATCTAGATAAGCTCAAGAAGTATTTTCTGTAAAGGTCTCGCTAGGGAGAAAACCTTGAAAATAGGTTGTCTAGGAAAAAGTTAGAGATAGAAAAGGTAGAGAATAAAGAGTCTTGCTAGATTAAAAACCTTGAAGAGGCGGTCCAAGCAAAAGTTAAGGATAGGTAAAAGGAGAGAGAGAGAAAAAAAATAGTTAGTTAGAAAACTTACAAGGGCCAACCAACTAACGACATGAGATATGTCAGAAGAAAAATATATATGCATATTGTGCTTAAGTTAAATGAAGCAGATTACTCTAATTACTGTTAAATGTTGCATTAAGTATCTATTACAAACTGTTTAACTATAAAAGGAAATGCTATCTAACGAAAGGAAAATGATGACTTGGTTCGTAACCTAATTTTGTTTCCTTTTCTTTTAATGAACATTCTGAGCACTCAATGCCTGTAACTCTCTTGCCCTTTTATTTCTAATAAACTCATTTTTTTCTGTTTGTTGCAATTGAATCCATACCTTGTACTGATCATCGGTGGATGGATCTCCGTTGTAGTTTATGTTCCTCTGGATGGCTCTTCGAGGCCAAGTAGTTACTAAGTTATTCAAAAGGTTTTGAGTAAGAGGCCCTAGATCGAATTCATGCACAACCTCCGGAATCAGTTATTTCTGTCCATACTGGTGGCAGAGACGGGCAGGATTGTAAAACGTAGTAAAATGGAGGCCAGCTACAAGAACACAATAAATGTAAGAATGAAGGGTTACATGTTACAATCTTCACCATGGACAGGAACACCCATCGGATTAGAGTATCAGGGAATGTTGACAGCCAGCCTTGGACATCTTCTGGTATGGGATGCAACGTTCTGGTTCTGTAATGTTTGGCATTGTAGCGCGTAATGTTTTATTGAGGTTCTAACAGTCTTAGCTTTTTATGAAGCCACTCTACAAGAACAGTAAATATAGCACTTGAAAATGACAGAATGATAAAATATAAAGGTAGGAGAAGAAGATTAACCTCTAATAACAGTGGACTTCTAGAGAATCGCACAGTTGACGTGAAGTTGTCTAGCCCGATGATAGTTTTTGCTAGGATGAGAGGGAAAGGGTTGCATCCTGCTTCCACTTAGCCCAAGATGTGGAGGATTTTTGAATTGCAGTTTCCGAAAAGGGAAGTAGCAGAAATTGAGCATACAAATAAAGGGCCATCATCTGAGGCCAATGAACTTCTCTCTTGTCTACACCCGGGATGACTTCAAGAAAGGATTCTAATTTGATTTTAGAGTAGAGAATTAAGTGAGCTGAAGACTGAGGTGGAAGATTGAACATCCGGGCCGTCTGATACTGAATAGAATGTGGATCCAAGACTGCAAGGCTAAGGGTTGCAATTTGGCAAGTGGAATCCATGTTATAACTTAGTAGAGCTTCAAATTCTTTCGGTAGGGGGCATAATTCTACCATATTGAACCAAAAACATGTTTCTGAAGATCCCAGAATTGAGCTATAGCATGGAGAAAGGGGAAATTGATTCTCCTAGCATGTAGTGATTTGAAGCTTGACAAGTGAAATGGTTTTAGTTTGGCCCATGATTCGCCATCTAAGCCTTTTAGGATTGATTGTAGTAGTTTGTGGCTTCTTTCAGTCATGATTTAAGCTTTTGGTGAG
Organism: Mallotus repandus; assembly: GCA_949671775.1. Lineage (NCBI taxonomy): Eukaryota > Viridiplantae > Streptophyta > Magnoliopsida > Malpighiales > Euphorbiaceae > Mallotus > Mallotus repandus. Next base: position 20,821 of record CATIWM010426900.1, on the reverse strand, counting down.
GTTTAGAGAGAGAAAATGGAGGTTGGGGACGAAGAAGAAATAGGGAGAATAAGTGCAGAGATGAGAAAGTTAGGTATTTTAAGGGGGACTACAAACTGGCGAGGAGGCAAACACCTCTTTCTAAGAGGTGATCGCCCCTTAACCAGAAAGCCAAGAGGCGATCGCCTCTCCACCAGAGAAAAAGAGAGCCAAAGTTTGGAAAAGTTTCATAATTTTGGTAGACTTTCATAATTCAGTTGTTTAAAGAAAAACTATACATACAAAGATATTCAATTGCTTCTGAAATTTGCAATAATTGAAATTACCTTGACAAATATACAGTCAAAACAAAATTTGTGTAAGAACTTTTGAAACATCAGAATTGACTGTTATAAGAATGTAAACAGTTCAAAAAGGTCCTAAGCTAAGGGGAGTCCTACTCCATGTCCTCCAAATCATCTCCCTCCTCGGCATCATCTCCGGCACTTGGGGCACCCTCGAGCTGCTCCTTTCCCTTATCTCCATCATCCTCGTCCATCTGAAGAACCTCCATCTGAAGCTCGGGGGTCGTAATCCTCTCACACTGCCTCTCATCACGATCCTATGTAAGCAGGTTAAAAGGTCAGCAAATCATGCAAGCATGCATACATATAGACATAGGAAGAGTGTTTCTTACCCTCCATTGTTGGGTGATGTCCAGTGTGTAATCCCTATAAGCCTCGATTACTCTATACATGTAATTTCCTTGCTCTATGGGAATATGTGTTGTTAATTAAATAAGTAATGCTAATGAATATGTTGAGAATTTTTCAGAGAATAGGTTGATGCTAAACTCACATAGTTGGTGCCAGCAGGCGAGGAGGCAAGTGCCAAACTCTCATCTAGAGTCAAGAACTGCTGAGAGAGCTCTCTAGGAGGAACCCGACAATGAACCAAAGGATACGGGGTATGATCAAGACTGCCAGTGACTATATTAGAGACAGATATGGTGGGAGGTCTAAGTTGCTGCTCCCCAGTTAACAAACTCTTGCCACCTTGATCAGTGTGAGATCTCTGTGGAGGCCTCTCTTATGCTTGAGGCCTAACCCGAGGTGCAGGTCCAGTCGCTGCAGCCTGTAAATGAAAAACCATGTTAGAACTAGATTACTCAAAAAAAAGTGAGCTGAGGATTAAGAATATACCTGAGAAGTGGAACCAATGGTCAAAGGCCCCCGCTGCAATAGATGAGTTTGAATGAACTCCCGGTACCGACTCTTGAGTCATATGGTATGATCCACAATAGACTCTCTAGTTATGGCCTGAGCAAGCTCAGCACCCTCCAACTCATGCATCCAGAGCATGCTTCTAGGAGAAGACTTGGGGATGCGTCTCGCTCTAATACCCCGATTCCAGTTGAGGACCCGCCCACTAAGGTACCAAACCTGGTAGTATGGCCGAGAAAGAAGAACCCTCTTCAAGGCCAAGGGTCAGGAGCGTGTCATCTCCGTGTTCCATCTATCCTCGAGCCCCCATAAGTCATTCCAAATCTGCAAAGAGAACTAACAGGTAAGTAAGTTAAATTTACAAGATTACTAATATGATTGTAAATGTTTCAGGTACCACATCTTGTGTCAAAGCATTCAGATGCTGCCGATGAATGTGCACTCAAGTCAGATGCTTCTTCAAGACACGGCTGGTACCCTATCTGCTTAAGGTCAGAAAATTATTCCCTAGACGCATCACTCTAACAACTAACTCCAATTCCAAAGCCCAGACCTGTCAAATAAGCATTATTAGCTAATGTCAGGAAATAGATATCTGGAAGAATCATGAAGGAAAGATATGATATAACTTACCAGAACGGCATGCCAGAAGCCGCAGAACCTCTTAGTGCCACGTACGAGCTCGTCCATGCTCTTGTATAGATAGGCTAGAGCACAACCACCCCAGTCATATAAAAACACCCGATCCAAGTTCCGCACGGACATCAAGAACATTAGATCTAGTGAGCTAGCGGTGTCAGCAAAGAGAGTGGTGCCAAAGAGATAGAGCAGGGACGTTCGCACCACCTGGTTGATCTTATGAGGGAAGGTCATTGTTGTGACCTTCTCCTGGGTATAGAAGGTTTGGATCGAATCATGCTTGAAGGTATATGTCCCCTTCATATCCGGTACCATACCAAGAAGATGCTTGGCATAGGTCAGCTTGTCAGGAGACATATGGTTAAAGCTCACATTGAAGGGAATAGGATCTCCGAAACAAACGATGCCTATAATGGTAGCAAAAGAGACAGGATCCAATGTCATCTCTCCGAATGGCAGGTGGAAGGTATGTGTGGTATCAAACCACCTCTTCATCAAAGCGTGTATGGGCTGGTAGTCTGTCTTCCCCTGCTTATCGGGGAAAGAGAGAATGAAATCCTCAAAGCTGGTATCCTGGATCCGATCCTTCTAGCCGTCAGTGAGCTCATTGTAGAAGGCTCGAGCTCCATGAAAGTTCCCGACACCCTTGAATGTCGGTGCATCATGCTGTTAATCAGGGAAGTTAAATTAGCATACAATCATTTAAGTATCTTGAAATTGAGATAGAACACCCAAACCGCTGGTGAGCCTGTCCAAGAGGCGAATGCCTCTTGCCAAAAGATGATCGCCTCTTTCCAAGATGCGATCGCCTTTATAGCAGAGAGGCAGCGATCGTCGTTCTGCCAAGAGTCGAACGCCTCTTGGCAAGAGATGATCTCGAAGAGGTGATCACCTCTGCAGAGTAAAAAACTGCCCCTGTGCTGGAGTTTTAGCAAAATTTATAATTTGGTCACTCATTCAGTCATATTTCTAGTCTGATTAAACTTAGATTACTCCTAACCTATTGAAATTTTGCAAGAAAAAAGGAGGAATTTAGGGTACTAACCTCTCCGGATGTAGATGAACAAAGATGAGTCCTCAAATTTGCTAGGAGAGGAACCGTGTCGCCTCTATGAATCCGAGACTACGTGGAGCACGGGTAGAAGGAGGAATGCGGTCCCATACAGGAGGAGGCGGTGTCCTATCAGCATCCATGTTTAAAAATTATAGAAGTGCGGGAAATAAAAGAAGAAAAGAAAGAAAAGAAAGGAAGAAAGAATGAAAGTGAATGAAAGGAAAATGTTTTTCCTTTTATGGGTAAAAAAGGATGTGTGTTCTTTTCAGAAAATGAGGTTAATCGAGTGAGAGAAAAATAAGTGATGTAAAATGATGGAGATGAAAAAATTGAAATATCGATGAATAAGAAAGGAATATTTCTTTAGGTGAGTCCCAAAAATTCACGTTGAAGTTGAGATTATTAAATTGGTGACTAGTTGGGCGAGGTTCCAGAGATGATGTAGCGTATTCGAACTTTGAAGAATTCGTCTTCGAGGTTGGTCGACCTGTAACCAGGGACAAGCTATGGAATTTCTCTTATCGAAGTATCAAAATTCAGAGGGACTGCCTCTCGGGCTAGGAAAACCCGAGGATGACAATGTGAGTTTCCCATTTCAGAGGGACTGCCTTTTGGGCCAGAAAAACCCGAGGATGATGACGTGAGTTCCCCATAAGTGACGAGTCGGGCTTGATAAAGATCCTAAACATCACAGACATGTTTCAAAGTTGAAGAATTCACCTCTCAGGTGAAACTCGTGAATCAAGTATGTCGTTTATTGTTTATTTTATTTGTGTCGTGCATGATGTTTTTTCAAAAAATTTGAATGCATGAATGTGATTTTCTGAAAAATCAAGGGGGCAAACTGTAGACACCCAGTTCGATTGGCTTGCGATGGGGGGCGAACTATGGATACTCGGTTTTGTTGGCCCACAACAATGCCTAATGATGAAGAGTTTGGCCTTCAAATGCAAGGAAAAAACCCAAATTCCTCTTGAATAAGCAAAGCCCAAGCCCATGGCCCAACATTCAAGCCCTAGCCTGAGGGTTGAAGAAGCGATCGACTCCTCGAGGAGGCGGTTGCCTCTTTAGCCGCCCACTAGCTATTGCATTAAATGCAGCATGTCAATGGCAGCCACCAAAGGACCCACTAGCTCACCCATCTGCACTGAAACGTGCATGGTTGTATTTTTTGAGAAAAAAAGGAGGGCTAGGAGGTAAGGGGATGATGGGAAAGATGGTAGGGCTATAATGGGTGTCTTGGGAGCTTAAATAGGAGAAAGGAAGAAAAAAATAAAAGAAGGAAAAATGGAGGGGGAAAATTGAAAGAAAAAAGGGAGACTAAAAGAAATAAAGAGAGAAAAGAAAAAAGAGAGGAGAGTATTCTGGGGAAGAAGAGGGGACGTTCTTGAATCAACAGGGGGATTCAAGCTTCAAAAGATCATTTTTTATTGAAGGCAAAGGGGAGATCTTGCATTGAAGTAAAGTTCAACACTTGAAGCCTATCTCTGAGAGCAAATAACTTTGAAAAAGCTCATATTTCATTAACAATCTCTATACTTTCAATCTTGATTCATAGATTTGTATAAAATTTAAGTCATTCGCTTGTTCAACATATTTTTATGTTTATTACACTTGCTATACCACATTTTGATGTGATCTGTTAAAGTTTTAGGGTCAGTTTAAGGTTTGAGTATCTGTATACATAGTTTACTTAAGGTATAGGTAAGCTTGTTGTTTTGAGAGTCGTCTATGCTTGATGATCAAGATCGCCTCCTTGCCAAGAGACGATTGCCTCTACACCAGAGAGCCAATAGACGATTGCCTCTACACCAGAGAGCCAAAAGGTGATCGTCACTTAGACAAGGTCTTGCACAACTTTGTCTTGTTTTTATATGACTTTCTACATGATTTCTCTAAAAACCTATGTCTTTTATGTCTTTTTGAGTTATTATGCATGATTACCACCCATGTAGTGGATTGACTTTAGATTTTTGTTCATTTCCTTTTGTATTTAATTTAATCTATGTATTAACTTTATGGAATCCTTTTTGTAGGATTTCTTTTGTACTTTGGGAAGTTTATTTTTGCCTATTGTATGAACTTGGGATGAGTTTCCACTTAAAGGGAATTGATTCCCTTGATTAGTTCTTGAGAGGATTTACGATGGTTTAGTTTCAGTATATTTCTAGTTTATTTTCTGTATATTGTTTGTATATTATGGTTTATTTTTGGTATATTTCCAGTTTATTCCTCTCTTATTTGAAGCAAAACATTGTAATCCCTAATCCTTTCCCTATTTATTTAGAATGTATGGTTGTAAATTATTATTTTTGATGAATGTTTGGACTTAAATGCATAAAATGAGATTAATGTGCAAAACTTGGACCTTAATGTAAAAATTTAACGAATTGGTTGAATGCGATTATAATTTGCATGTTAATAAAAAACAATTGAATAATTAATTAAAATAAAACACGAAACACAAATGGAAGCTGACCGTAAGGTCGGGTGGGCATTCCAATGCCCATACCCAGTTTTCGAACTCGTTCTCTGATGACGGCTGCTGGGAACCTTTGTGGAATCCAGTTGCCATATAAGTGTGTCCCGACTTTTATTCGGGTGGAGACTCCATCTCCGATTAGGCTTTAAGACCTATCTCGTATTTGTTAACAGGTTCTGAGTCCACACAGTGCCGCAGTCGCCAACACTTGGGCGCGTACTAAACCCCGCCGCCTACACTATGAAATCATTTTCCTATAAAGGGATGGTTATTAGTGGTGAAATTGTAACATTAGTGATGTTGTATGGGAAAAAAAAGACATATGTATTGGTTGCAATGTTGTTCTTGCTAATGAGATTTGACCCATATTGTGTGGAGGTGAAAGAGATGACAAAAATGAAAAGAAAAGAAGTTTTAGGAGTCTAGTGGTTATTTTTATGTTAAATATTACAATTTTATATAAGAAGCAAACAAAATTTTTAGCATGGTGAATTAAGGGGTTTAAAAGCTTTATTTTCTAAAATTTTATGTTGAAAGAAGCTAAGAATTTATTTATGGGCATAGTTGCTCCTTCAAGGGCGAAATGTACCTTTACCCAAAATATAGTTTCTTTTTCTAAACTTTAAATTGTGTCAATTTAATCCTAAAAATATATTTTTAAAATTTTTTAGATCAATTGCAAAATTTTCACAAGTTTAGGGACTAAATTACATTTTTTGTCATAACTGTTGAAATTAAACAGGCAACTCGTGGCCCTTGTTCACATACTTGCTGATAATCTATTTCATGATCGTAAGGAATTAGTCATAAGTCATGCTATAAGTGTGTATGAGCTAATTTTTATATTTTCTAACTATTAAAATTATATTTAATATCGTGTATTATTTTTTTATGAAATAAACTATCTTTTATCATTATTATAGTTATATTTAATATTATTAGAGTTTATTTTAATGAGAGCGAAAGTTGTGACATCATCCCCACAAGTAGTCTAAAAAGTGACAAAAAGTTTAAAAATCCCACCTCCTCTTCCCTATATGTTGAAAATTAACCGCTTCATCTGGTTGTTAAAAAAAATATGACACCAATTTCAACAATAATCAAACTCGAGCAACCTTAGAATCTTATCTTTATTCTTTTTTTTTTTGTTTAATTTGCTTCACTTGCAATAGTTCCTTGTATTTCCTTAACAAACATTTAATCACCACAATTAAATTGCAACAAACTAATTTTTGGAAGCTCCAAAAGATCATATTTATAAGTACATAACGTGAACTTTAACCAAAAAAAGTATTAAGTTCTGGATACAATTACATATCTACACCAAAAAAGAGTAAGTATCCAACTTAAGTTTCCTTTTCCCATGGATCCACATGTAGCCCTCTACACAACAAAATATGACAAAGACAAGCTCCGGGGGTTACAACTCAAAAAGAATCAAAAGTTTCCTGTCTTCTTCAGAACATCACTAGGGCAAAGAAAAATTAACCTGTATTCTGTTGGCAGTCTCATATGGCACCCTTATTATAGCACAAACAAGGCCAAAGCAATGATCCTCCTTAGCGACTGTTTGGCTATAGGCTGTACTAGCAGGTTCTACCGATACACTCCATGATAATTCGACATTTGCACCATGACACAGCGTATACTTGATTAAAGTTTTATCACCCATAACCTTATGATCCATTGATAGCCAATGACATGCCATGCTACCTCTGTGAGATCTCAAATATTGTAACAATTAAACTGGAAAGTAAAATGGAGTGGTGAGTATTTTACATTGATAGTCAATGACGTGCCGGGGTATTTACCAATTTATGGTAAAAAAAAAAAATTATTTCCCTGTTTATGGTACTTGTTAAATTATTTTATTTTTTTTAGTGAATTTTGAAAGCCTAATTTCTGGTACTTTTTGTTTAATTGCAATTTTGGGGAGAGAGATTCTAAATTGCTATTGGCTCCAACGGTATGAAGAGAATTATTATTTTTTAAAAAAAATTTGGTCCATTCCGCCACTACCTCAGGCAGAATGGACCCATAATTCATCTAAAAAAATTTGTTTCTGCTAATTGGACATATGTGAAGATAATTGTTTAATAATTAATTTAACTTTTGTAATATTATAATTAGTGACTAATTATTGGATTATGAGTATGTTGATTTTAATAATAGTTAGTCACTCATCATTGTACAATGATTGTTAATAATAATAATAATAAAATAGTTGTGGTTATTTCATTTAAATATTTTATATAATTTAGGTAATTTAAAATAATAATAATAACAATTACATAGCTTTGAATATATTAAAATTATATAAAAGTTATTATTAATTTTTATGAATAATAACAAGATGCAATATATGTGAAAATAATTAATTAAAAAATTAAAAATTTTATTATTATTTAATTTATAACAAATAATTAATTAAAATATAAATAAGAATCATTAATAATATTATTATTATTTATAATATTTGTGTTGTTGTTAAATTATTATTATTATTATTATAAAATGAGAGGGTAAAATGATGAAAAGAAAATAATAATAATTAATGTGTTATAGTTAATATTAGAACAAATAAAAATTAGGGAAAAGGTGCATTCATGCCCTTAATATTTACTCCATAGAGCGTATAGGCCCTTAATGTATTTTTTGGACAAAAAAAGCACAGAATCAAGTTTTTAAGAGGTTTAAGCCCCTGCTATAACGACAATGCTTGACTCTATTAACTACATCTTATGTGGCAAATGACTAATGTTGTATTCAGGAAAAAAAAACACAATGACATGGCTATCACCATGCCACCCACGTCCTTCTTACCTTTCATCTTAACAACCCACCACCACCACCTTAAACCCACTTTGCTCTGCTACTAGAATGGTGTTGTTGCACAAGAGAGTGGCGAAGGTGGCTTAGAGAATGGTGGAGCTGCTGTTTCAAGTAGAGCAGCCTCACCCTGACATTGGTGAGGGTCGAGAAGTGCCTTAGAGCTGCACCAAGCTTCTGTCAAAGACGGGACTTTGTAGGTGTTGGAGCTTGCGATGGGGAGGCTATTTTACCGCTGGCCGCTGCTTGCTGGACAAAGCAGCACAAGGTTACTGGTTTAGTGATGAACTCCCAAGCAACGACAATAGCCTTACATGGTGTGACGCTGTGGAGCAGGTCGCAATCTATTGCAACCCACATTTGCACCTACTATTAACCTCTACCTTTCCAACCACTGTTTCAATTCTACAACAAACTATTTCTTCTTTTTCCCTTCGATGTAAACTCGAATCATCTTCTCCAGTTGAGCAGCCTCATTTAATCGACCTCTACGCCTCTTGCTTCTACGAGCTCAAGGTCTCTCTGATTTAATCGACCTCTACGCCTCTTGCTTCTACAAGCTCAAGGTCTCTCTTACTAACCTCTACGCCTCTTGCTTCTACAAGCTCTCCCTCATTTAATCGACCTCTATGCCTCTTGCTTTTACGAGCTCAAGGTCTCTCTTGCTAACCTCTACGCCTCTTACTTCTACGAGCTCAAGGTTTATTATTATTATCATTTAATCAACCTCTATGCCTTTTGCTTCTACGAGCTCAAGGTCTCTCTTGCTAACCTCTATGCCTCTTGCTTCTAAGAGCTCAAGGTTTTATTATTATTATTATTATTGTAGGCTATGGAAAGAGGATGGTTTTTAGATATATTTTTCATCGATTGGACCTTCATGTCGTGGAATTCAACTGTCATAATCTAATGGTTAAATGAAAGGCATCTACTGCACTCGCTCAAGCTTTTAACATAACTCAAATGTGACACAGCTTGATCTGAAACTCATGCTCAAAACTTGCAACATCTGTTTATGTGCTAACTGAAAAAATTTAGAACGCTGTGAGCAAAAGGTGGCTCATTTTTGTGGAGGATATGGTAACAATAAAGGCTCCATTGAGCAAATAAATGTTGCTGTTTTCATTGCTATTGGATCATCAAGTTATAACTTCTTAGAAGAATCCAAAAAGACAAACTTTCAAAAGGTTCATGGTATAGACAAGAAGGATGAAAAAAATTCGTAATATTATGCAATATCAACAGGTAAATTCAGTCAGAGTTTCTAGTTTGTTCCCTTTCTTATCTGTTAATCATGCTTGCCACATTGAAACTTCAATAGATTCAGGTGTTTCAAAGTCTTCATGCAGATAATTGTTGGCAGATGCCATTCATCCTTTGGATGCAAGGGAGGTGTGCTTACTTTTTGTGGTAGTGTCAGAAGTTGCTAAAATTCTTGCTGAAATGGGAGAAGCAAAAGTCTTAACCATAATATCAATAACCTCTTTCTCTGCCCTATATCGATCATAGCCAGAGTCACAAAACAAAAAACCTTAAACACATAACCAATCAATGAAGCAGCACACTTTATCAGAGGTGATTTCTTCATCACCATCATCATCCGCCCCACCTCCAACTCTACAACTGAGTAGTCATCGCCGGCAGCTTCATCCTCCATCCTAACAGAAGACATAGCGGTAGGAACCGCAAGAGATGATAGCGGAGGAGCACAAGAAACAGTTACCGTATCATGAAATCTGAGGTTATGCATATGTATTTGGTAAGAGGTGTGCTGGTTGGATTATTAGACATTGAAGGGTTGTGTTTTTGAAAATGATTGGATATGAGTTGTTGAGTGTGTCAAACATGAGTTTGCTTCAATTGCACCAGAATTTATATGATTGGCCACCGAAAATGGGTGATGTGTTGAAGGGATAAGGGACCTAAGTTGTTGAGTGTGTCAAACATGAGTTTGCTTCCATTGCACTAGAATTTATATGATTGGCCACCGAAAGTGGGTGATGTGTTGAAGGGATAAGGGACCTAAGTTGTGTTGCAGTTGGGGCAGTGCATGACGAAGAAGGAGGTGGTTGCTGTGAATGTTAGCAGTAGCAACACCGTGATGAGGTGATGGTGGTGGTGTTCTAATGATGGTGGATTCATGGCGATATGTGTTTAAGGAAATGAAGACTTTTTGTTTATGAGTTAGTGTTGGGTTTAAAGAAGACAGTTGTATAATGAAAACTTTTTTTTTGTGACTTTCTTTTTATAAAAGATGGCCACATCAGCTGAGTTAACAAAGAAAGAAGTTGTCGTTAGGACAAGGGGCTTCGAATTCCAAATAAACTTGATTCTGTGATTTTTTTGTCCAAAAAATACATTAAGAGTCTATTCGCTCAACAAGGCAAACATTAAGGGCATGAGTGCACCTTTTTCCTAAAAATTAAAAGCTGGAAAGCAATAAATGATAATAAATAAGTCTCATTTTTTTAAAAAAAAGAAAAAATTAGGTGTCATAAGGTCTATACATGCAAGCTCTTAAGCGTAACCCTAAATTTTGATGGTGAGCAACCCGTGCAAAGTTCATATCAATGAACTGAGATAAACCACTGTGAGAATCACCACCATCATCATCGTCCTGATCATCAGGGTCATTATAGTGTCACAAGACACGTATATATTTAGATCAAGTGGAGGTGTGCGATGTGATGGAGTATGCACTTTATGAGGTTGAAGGGTGTTAAATGCGGATAAAAAATTTTGGGTAAAAGATGGAAATGATGAAAAATGAGGAGTTTGCAGCCAGAGCCATTTGTGATAAATTTAAAAAAGATGTAAATGTAAGTTGAGTGAAATGAAAGCCTGTAAATTATGAGGGGACAGAGGAATAGGGAGTATAACGTGATGAAAAGGGAAATGATTGAAAAGAAAAAGATAATTGGGCAGGAGTGAGAGCTGAAGCATGAAAAATGGACCATATGGATAAGTAAAAAAAATATGAGGCAGAAGAATGAATGAAATGCCTGATGGACCACCTTCTGACACTAATGTCAATGAGGTGGTGGTAACACATTACGTTGAAGGTGCTGAGTGGAACTCAATATAAACAGAGTGTAACTGAGGAACGGGAATACATGCAACACTTGCATACGAGGGTCTTGGAGCGGTAGCTCATCGGCATGGACGACGCTAATGATGCTATAGTGTTTCCTCATCAATAGGCCCAACATTGATCAATTGTTGTGGGAATAGGGCAGGTTGTGGTGCAATATTAAGTGTGGCATATCATTAATAACTCGTTGCCTACACTCATTAATTACAATTTAGGTACTGTTGACGATCTACTTAGGTTGAAATAAATCTTAAGTCATTATGATATGCTCAAATGCATCACCCTACACATTGGAAAGAAATAAATTTATAAAAAATTTAACAAATAATTACATAAGATTTGAAATGATAAAAAAATTAAGTACGTACAACTGCTCCCAAGCGAGCGCTAATGGGTGAAATCCATCGACGTGTCACTGAACGGTACCACTCCAAATACCATGAATTGTAATGTATGGATCCATATGAAGGTTCCCCAACCACAACATCATGAACTCGACAACCCTAAAGCTCGACCCATTGGGCATATTTTTTTGCTCAAACTGTCATGATCCCGTAAATTATTATGATGCAACACATTAAAGTGGAAAGGAGGATGAGAAATGGGTTATACACATCCAAATTGTCGTAGTACCCTATTAAGGTAGTGCCATTCAACAATATAAATGCATATGAGAGGTACTATCGATTTTCGTATGTTGCGCCCTTATAAGCAATAAGTGGACAACTGTTGAATGATATCCTCTGTGTATAACTCCCAGATAATCTATATAAAAAATAAATTTTTACCACATAAATTGCTGAAATTACATAATGAATTATAATAATAATTTTTTATTATTATATTACTTTTTAATAACTCATTATTCGGTTAGTAACCAATTAATAATAATAATAACAATAAAGTTACCAATAATAATGTGGTTATTTCGTTTAAATATTTTATATAATATAGGTAATTGATACTAATAATAATAATAATTACATAGGTTTAAGTAAATAAATTAGATAAAGTTAATACTAATTTTTATGCAACAATAACAAGAGTGCAGAATATTATGAGAAAAAGTTAATTAAAAATATTAAAAAATTATCATTAACATTTATTTTATTAAAAATATTGACTTACAAAATATATACGATGATGATTATTCTTAATAAATTGAATAAATTCCTTTATAACATGTATACAAAATTAAATTTACTATAAAAATTTGCAAACATATAACATGTATACAAAATTAAATTTACTACAAAAATTTGCAAACATTACGTAGTTAAAAAAATTAATTTGGTAATATTGCAGTGAAAGTTGTACCTCATCCACACGTGCATTAACTAGTCTTAGCCGAATGTCAGTAATGACATATATGGAAATAGATGTGATCCCACATGGTTGGCTCCATATGAAATAATTGTATTTCTTGTATTAGTAAAATACTATTGAAAATAAAATTTAAAAATATAACAAAAAATTTAAAAAAATACCCGTCACCCAAAGGTGCATCTGACGAAATTGACCGGTCACGTAGTGTAGGAGCGAGAAAAGGAAATCGCAACCAAGTCCATAGTTGAAGGATAGAGTGGGCCGCCCATCTGTGCCATAGCTAAAAGTCTCGATGCACAACAAAACTTCTTATACATGAAAGTCAAACATGTAGATCCCCAACTGTAATGACTCATCAAGTTAATATTGTCCAAGAATTGAAGAAATTGTAAGCTAACTTTGCTGGTATTGCTAGTAGGAAACAACACGGATGAACAAAGCTGCAAGATGTGAGCACGTGTATCTTTGTGCAATGTTGTTTGGTTGACTTGTTGAGACAATGTTGCAAAATGCTCCTTAAACCAAGAACTGCGAACCAATGAATAATGAATGTCCCTTGATTTAAGTGAAATCCCTAGAAGTGATGGACATAAATTTAGGTAATTATGACGAACTCAGCCAGTAATAGAACGCCCATCAATCAACAATCCTATCAAAACAACATCCTGGAGTGCAATAGTGCACTCTCCATCTGAAAGATGGAAAGTATATGTCTTCGGTCTCCAACGCTCCACTAGGGCAGAAATTAAGTACCAATCATAATGACATTGGCGAAGGTGTGAAACTCCAAGAAAGCCAGTGTCTCTTAATAATTCCTCCATTTTATGAGTCATGTTTGCATATAGGTTCTTCGTCTGAGCCATCCATCAACATGATATGACAAGATTTTCCAACTAAAAATATAATGTTTATAATTAATAATGACACTTTATTTTGCTGATAATCAATCCCTTTAACTTTCTGAAATAAATATTCCTAAATTTTGTAGATATAGTAAATATTCATAATAAATATTTCTAATTATATGGTCATTCCATATAGTATTTGATCTATGCTTATTTTGTAGATATAGTAATGATGTCTCATAAGACCCAGAGATAATATAATCACCTGGCACAAAATTTTACTCTGTATCTACCAAAATAAATGAGAAATAATATCATGTCAAAATGTTTAACTAATAAAATAATTTTATGCAATGTATATACAACTTGCAATGACAATACATTCACATCTTAATTCACAATAACAACTTAATCAATTGATTTCACAATTAATAATAGAACAACCCAATCACATGTGATACAAACTGACAGGAACATTTACTAGAATCACATGTCATGGAAGGACATAAATTAAATTGATTTGACAACACGAGTAACTTGTCTACATTAAATCACATGTGCTCATAAATGTGACCTAATTCAATGAATGAGCTTCTTTATTTTCTATCATTGATTCATAGTCTAGTAGCATAAATACATATGCAATTATGTTTCATAATGAAAACACATTCACATACACATACACAGACGTGTAGAGGCAGAACATAACTACTACCAGGATATGAAGATGGATATCACCATTTTAGAGTGTCGGATCCAAAAGAATATTATGCAGGACTACGATGGAAATTGACATTTTGAGTTAATGAAGCTGAGATTGTAGTTGAACAACTACGTGAATTGGGAGCACCTTATGTCAGACGTTTGTCATTATCAATGCAACAAAGAAGCCAATTAGAATATAAAATCGATGTTAGAAGAATTCGAGGGGATAACAATAAGATGTTCATAAGAAGATCAAGATTATTATATATTTAAGCTTGCTAACAATCAAGCTAATGCAATGGACATGACACTTTCCGAGATAGAGGTAAACAATGTTCTTAATAATCCAACATACATTTCTAAATATGAAATGTCTGATGAAGATTAATAACATTTTGGTGAATGTACTATATTATGTTATGTTTTATCATTTGAAATTTCAATATCGGAATTACATTCCCTTGCGTGCAGTATTGCATTATACAGTCTAGCTTGTCGATTATATTCTGCCTCTACCACCATGTGAAAAACCACCAGCCATCTATAGATAAGAAAGTATGTCTATATGCATGTATATGTGAATGTAGTTTCATTATGAAGCATAATTGCATATGTTTTTATACTACTAAACTACAGATCAATGACAAAATAGAAATGCACATTCATTGAATTGAGTCACATTTATGAGCACATGTGATTTAATGCAGAAAAGTTACTTGTATTGTCAAATCAATTTAATTTATTTCCTTCCATAACATGTGATTCCAATAAATATTCCTGTCAATTTGTATTACATGTGACTGGGTTGCGGTTCTATTATTAATTGTGAAATCAATTATTTGAGTTGTCACTATGAAGTAAGATGTCAATGTATTATCATTGCAAGTTGTATATACATTGCACAATATTATTTTATTAGTTAAACATTTTGACGTGATATTATTTCTCATTTACATTGATATATATGGAGTAAAATTTCGGGCCAAGTGATTACATCCAGTCTGAACCTAATGAGGCATCATTACTATATCTACAAAATGAGTATAGATCATAGACTATATGAAATGACCAAGTAATTAGGAATATTTATTTAGAAATATTTACTATATCGATAATATTTACTATTTATTAGAAAATTTTACTATATCTACAAAATTTATGAATATTTATTTTGAAAAAGTTAAAGAGATTAGATTATTAGCAAAATAAAATGTCATTATTAATTATAAATATTACATTTTCATTGAAAAATCCTGCCATATCATGTCGACGGATGGCTCAAATGAAGAACATATATGCAAACATGGCTCATGAAATGGAGGGGTTATGAAGAGGTGATGGTTTTCTCGGAGTTGCACACCTCCACCAGTTTCATTATGATTTGCACCTAATTTATGTCCTAGTGGAGTGTTGGATACCAAAGACACATACTTTTCATCTTCCAGATGGAGAATGCACTATCACGTTCCAGGATGCTGTTTAGACGGGATTGCTGATTGATGGGTGTCCTATTACGGGCCAAGTTCGTTGTGATTACCTAAATTTATGTCAATCACTTCTAAGGATTTCACCTGAAATAATGGACATTCATTATTCATTGGTTCACAGTTCTTGGTTTAAGGAGCACTTCATAGTATTGTCTCAACAAGTTAACCAGACAATATTGCACAAGCATACATGTGCCTGCATATTGCAGCTTTGTTTGTCAGTATTATTCCCTACTAGCAATACCGATAAAGTCAGCTTGCAGTTCCTTTAATTCTTGGACAATATTGACTTAATAAGCCATTACAGTTATGGATTTGCATATTTGGTTTTCCTGTATAGGGAGTTTTGTCGTGCATTGAGGCTTCCAGTAGTAGCACAAAGAGGCAGTCCACTCTTTCTCCTTTAATTATGGACTTGGGAGCAATTTTCTTTTCTTGTTCCTATACTGCATGACTGGTCGATTCCGCCAGATGCACATTTAAGTGATAGGTGTATTAGTTATATTTTTAAATTTTATGCTCAATACTATTTTACTAACACGATACATACAATTATTTCAAATGAAGTCGACCACATGGGATTACATCTATTCTCACACATCATTATCGACATTCGACTCAAACTAAATAATGTATGTGAGAATTAGGTACAACTTTCACCATAATATTACCTAATTAATTTTTTTAATTACGTAATTTTTACAAATTTTTATAGCAAATTTAATTCTCTATACATATTATAAAGAAATTTATGCAATTTATTAATAATAATCATTGTATACATATTGTAATTCAATATTTCTAATAAAATAATTGATAATAATAATTTTCTAATATTTTTAATTAACTTTTCTTGTAATATTTTGCACTCTTATTATTATCGCATAAAAATTAATATTAACTTAATTTAATTTATTTACTTAAACCTATGTAATTATTATTATTATTATTATTAATTACCTATATTATATAAAATATTTAAATAAAATAACAACATTATTATTGGTAATTTTATTATTATTATTATTATTAACAAAATAATGAGTTATTAAAAAAGTAACATAATAATAAAAAATTATTATTATAATTCACTACATAATTTAAGCAATTTATGTTGTAAAATTTTAATTTTTTACACAGATTATCTAGTAGTCATACATCAAGGATGTCATTCAATCAACAGCTACCCGTTTATTGCTTACAAGGGCGTGACATATGACCGCCGATAGTACCCCTTATATGCATCCATATTGTTGAATGGCACTACCCTAATAGGGTACTACAATAATTTGGATGTGTAGAACTCATTCATCATCCTCCTTTCCGTTTTGATGAGTTGTATTATAATAATTTGCAAGATCATGCTACAAATTGAGTGGAAAAATATGCTTAATGAATCGAGCTTTGAAGCCGTCGAGCTCATCACGTTGTAGTTGGGGAACCTTCATATAGATTCATACATTACCATTCACAGTATTTGGAGTAATACCGTTCAGTGACACGTAGATGGATCTCACCCATTAGTGCTCACTTGAGAATAGTTGTATGTACTTTTTTTTTTGTCATTTCAAATCTTATGTAATTATTGGTTATATTTTTTATAAATTTATTTCTTTATAATGTATAGGCTAACGCATTTCAGCATATCATGTTGACTCGAGATTTATCCCACGCTAATCAGATCGCCAATAGTATCCAAATTGCAATTAATAAGTATAGGCGATGAGTTAATGATCATATGTCACGCCCCAATCCTGCACAAACTACCCTTCCCACAACAGTTGATCAATGTTGGGCCTATTGATGAGGAAACATTACGGCGTCATCAGCATCTTGCACGCCGACGAGCTACCGCACCAAGAGCCCCACATGTAAGTGCTACATGTATTCTTGTTACTCAGTCACTCAGTTCATATTGAGTTCCACATAGCACCTTCCACCCAAAGCGTCACCACCACCTCATTAACATTAGCATCAGAAGCTGGTCCATCAGACACTTCATTCATTCCTCCACCTCATTTTTCTTTCACTTATCCATCCGGTCCATTCTTTCATGGTTCAACTCTCAATTCTCCTACCAAATTACCTTTTTCTTCTCTATCATTTCCCTCTTCATCACACCATACTCCCTATCCCTCTATCCCCTCACAATTAACAGACTTCCATTTCGCTCAACCTTCATTTACTTCTATTTTGAATTTATCGCAAATAGCTTTAGCTCTACAAACTCCTCATTTTCCATCATTTCATTCTTCCACCCAAAATCTTCTGTCTACATTTAACACCCCTCAACCTTAGGAAGTGCCTACTTGATCACATCGCACACCTCCACCTGATCTAAATATGTACATGCCTTGTGACACTAATGTTGATGATGACGATGACGCCAACAATGACAATTTGATGATCTGGACAATGATGATAGTGGTGATTCTCACAGTGGTTGATCGCAATTCCTTAATATGAGCTCTGCATAGATTACTCGACATCCAAATTTAAAGTTACGCTCTAGAGTTTGCATGCTTAGATCCTATGACACTTAATTTTTTAATTTTTCAAATGAAACTTATTCGTTATCATTTGTTGCTTTCCAACTTTTAATTTTTATTGTTTTAATACTAACTATTACATATTAATCATTATTATTTTTTTTCACCATTTTTCCCTCTCATTTTATAATAATAATAATTATTATTATTATTACAATAATAATAATTTAACAACACAATATTATAAATAATAATATTATTAATAATTATTTTTATTTATATTTTAAGTAACTATTTCTTATAAATAAAATAACAATAAAAAATTTTAATTTTTTAATTAATTATTTACTCTTGTTATTATTTAAAAAATTAATAATAATTTTTATATAATTTTAATATATTATTATTATTATTATTTTAAATTACCTAAATTATATAAAATATTTAAATAAAATAACCACAACTATTATTTATTATTATTATTATTATTATTAATTATACAATGATAAATGACTAACTATTATTAAAATTAATATAATATTACAAAAGTTAAATTAATTATTAAACAATTATCTTCACATATGTCAAATTGGAGGAGACAATCTCCTCAATTTTTTTAGCTGAATTACAGATCTATTCTGTCTGAGGCAGTAACATAATGCACCAAAAATTTAAAAAAATAATTCTCTTTATACGGCTGCAGCAGCTGGCAGAATGCCCGTTCTGCCACTATTAATGGTGTTTTAAAGTCTCTCCAAAATCGCCACTCAGCAAAAAGTATAAAAAATTTAAAAATTCTTTCAAAATTCACCAAAAAAAATAATTTAACAAGTACCATAAAAAGAAAAATAATTTTATTTTTTACCATAAATTGGTAAGTACCCACCATTAATAGATCACAAATTGCTCGGCCTAAAGAGCCATTCTAGACAACCCCATATTTATTCTCATGTCAAGTACTACACTTCTCAAAATACAAATTTTGGAGTACTTTAAGCGCTGCACAAATTCATTTCATCAGGGGTAGCCCCTTGAGTCATATTACACATGCTTACTGTTTAGTCTTTTATATATAGTTCATTTACATGATTACTAGCTTTAATTCATTAATTCAACATAATACTAGACTGTTTAATCCTCTCATTAACACACATAATATATTCGTAGCTCATGTTTAAGCATTAGTCAATTAGTGGATGCACACAAAATTAACATGCTCTTGGGTTATTTCACAGGACAGAATTTTGCTTGCTATTCAACTCAATTATCATAGCCACTAATTAGATATAAATGGACGGAAAACTTACACACAATTGCAGTAAACAATGAAACAATTATCCTTGCTAAATTCAGAGGCAATAGAGTTCAACTGCACAGAAAAAAAAAAGAACTTATATACAAGCATACGACTCCAAGAACATTAAAATAAAATTAGAATTCACTAAAAAACAATACTCTTACTCAATGATTAGAGCTCAATCAAAGCAAAAACAATAATAATAGAATTGAAATGAAGAATAATAGAATACCATCTTAAGTAGCAATAAAATAGCAAGCATACAGGAAAATGCAAGACAACAGAATTCTGAATCAAATTTCAAAAATGATGTTAGCCCCTGCATGCCTGACCATCAGGGGCACCAGGTGGCTATCGTGTTCAGGACCCACCATCTCCCTTCCCTCCAGTAAAATAAAAAATAAAAAATTGAAAAATGATGATCACTCCCATGTTTCTCCAATCTTTCCTTTCCCTTGGCAAGCTTTAATGGCTTCCTTTGGTTACTCTCCAAGCCTCCCTAACAGCAAACACAACTTATTCTTAACTTGTTCAAACACAGCCGGGGCTAATCTACATGCATGTGCTCAATTGAACTAAACTTTGTTCCAACTGAGTTCTTTGCCTCCCAATGCTTACGACAACCTCAAATTTAACATGTATATGCTCTAATCTATCTACAAAGATTTCAACTTACTTTTTCTATGTTTTGATAGCATTTGAAGCTTAATTACATTCCTATTGCACATTCATGCACATGGTTGCACTTAACAGCACCAGTTCTGCTGCCTCCTTATTTTTGGCCTCCCAAAAGCTTATCACAGTCACAAATTCGACAAGGAAACTCCTTAGTACGTCTAAACGAATCACAAGTTGCTTGCACATATTTTGACAGCATTTAGAGATAATTTACCCATCCACTAGCGCTCTGGATGTAAAGAAAAAAGAGGAGAGAGCTTGTTACCTTGAATTTTTAATTCTGTTCCTTAGCCGTTTCCAGCCCCCAAAACCCTTAGCTCAGCCTTCGTAACACTTGATAAGCCTCCCAGAACACTCAAGAGACCACTAATGAGCTTGCCTTCCATTTGTGATGGTAAGCCTTGATTCTTCCTTTAGTGTGCTCTCGGGTACACTGAATTCTCCTCTGAGTGTATTCGTGTAAACAAGTCTGACAGCTGCAAAAGTGAAACGGTGAATTGTCGTTTCCTTCCTTTTCTGAAGCATGCAATTGCTACCCTGGAAGACACATCGATTCCACCCCTTTCATGGAGACTAATTGTTCTTAACTTGTTCAAATACAGCCCCTAATCTACATACATGTGCTCAATTGAACTAAATTTTGTTGCAACTGAGTTCTTTGCCTTCCAATGCTTAACACAACCTTAAATTTAACATATATATGCTGCCTACTTATTTT